>MU227491.1:1146509-1162979 GCA_018584345.1 Thuja plicata
AGGATGGTAGTAAGATTAGCATAAAGCCTATTGATAGTCTAGAGACTGATTCAAGGATGGTAGCATAGATGCCAGATACTAAGTGACAACCTATGTATAAAAATCCTCTAACAAGGTCACACTTAATCGTGTGTTTTTAACCTTTAATAGGGTTGGCTCCTAACAGAGCTCACTTCAGAAGAGTGAAAATTTGGGGTACCAGTCCCAGTGGTTTTTCCCTTAACAGGGTTTCCACATTAAAATCCTTGTGTTATATGTGTATGGTTTATTACTTTACTATTTTATATTCCACATATGCATTTATGGATTGATTGGTATACTCTGCATATTTACTGAGCATCAGTAAATAAGTTTTACTGCTTATCGATAATCAAGGAGAATAAGGACAGACAAGGTAAATCAACAGACAATTATTTTTTTCAAGTATTTCATGGCATACATCTTGTAGGGACTTAATAATTGGAGAAGTATTGATTGGTGGATTAAAGTTTAAATTGGATAAAGAATTTGAGGCCACTGATTCAAGCCCCCCTCTCAGTTATTACTAACAGATTCCTCACCCCTAACAGGGTTATTTGTAAAAGACTCGTAACAGGGTCATACCCTTAACTAGGTCACTGTACTTATTTCATTGTAAAGAACAACTCCTAACAGGGTTGCAAAATATCCTAATAGGGATAATTAAACTCAAGTACAATTCTTTGTGAGTGCTAATTACCACCATGGTTTTTACCTAATTGGTGTCCCGGTAACCAAAATTGTTGTGTACTATCTTGTGTTATCTAAATGTGTTAATGATTAATGTTGTTCTATAATTAATTGAAGAAAATAATTAAACTAGCTGATAACTGATTCACCCCCCCCTCTCAGTTATCTCTTGGAAATATTCCAACAATTGGTATCAAAGCCAAGTGCCTTGGAGAGAAATACTAACATCTTAAGGTAGATCAAATGTCATACTTTAGGAAAGAGAGTCCTAAGTTTGATGGAGAGAACTATCTTGAGTGGAAGAATAAAATGATAACACATCTTTAGTGCGTTGGTTTTGAGATCTATGAAATTTCTACTCATGAAATTGATGTTCCCACTTTGAAAGACCTTGCAGAAGAAGACTACAAATAAACAAAAAGAAGTATTCACTCAAAATGTAATTGCCAAGGAGGCCCTAATCAGTGCCCTATCTGACAGTGAATTTTCTGAGATGAAGAAGCAAGAAAAAACATATTCAATCTGGAAATACTTAGAAGATATGTTTGAAGGAGACATCCAAACAAAGAATGTGCATAGAAAGACATGGAAGAAAAGATACAATAATTTAGAGATGCTACCTGAAGAAAATATCAGAGCTTATAATCAAATAATTAATGAAGCAGGATCAGGCATCAGGAACAATGGTGGAAATTTCAGAGGATGATAAAATGGACAAAATGATGACCACATTAACAGTAGATTATGATAGCAAGATTAACATCTTGGATTAAACCACACAATTCTCAAAGGACTTCAAAAGAGAAACCCTGATCAACAAAATATCTGCATTTGAGATATTAAGATTAAAGACAAAACCTAAAATGGAAACAACCTTCAAAGCCTCAGTCCATGGTAAGAAATATTCAAGTAGCTCTAATAATGAGAAGGAAGAAGTTGATATTGAACTAGAAGAAATTATTGCTATGATTGCTAAGAAGGAAAGAAAAAGTAAAGGGAAATATGAAGGACAACTACCATTCAAATGTTTTTCATGCAACAAAGTTGGCCACTTTGCATCCAAGTGTCCTACAAGAGTTAAAAAGTTCAGATCAGATTACAAACCCAAGTACACTAAGGAATGCTATCATGCTGAAGATGGTGTAACTGATGATGACTCAGGAGAAGATGAAATTGGATTCGTTGCCATTAAAGACATTGAGAAAATGATTGAGGAGATGGGCATTGAAGATGAAAAAGAAGCACAAGAGTTAGCATTAGTTTCCAAAGGAGACATCAGAACATACTGGATCATAGACAGCGGGTGCTGACACCACATGACAGGTGAAAAAGACAAATTTTTACATCTAGATAAGTACAAAGGTGGCATGGTTAGATTTTGAGATAACACTCCCAAACCTATCATAGGCAAAGGTTCTATTACCTTAGATGGAAAGAACAAAATAGATGATGTTCTTTATGTTGATGGTTTACATCACAACCTTCTATGTGTTGGACAATTGCTTGAAAAAGGATATAAGCTAGAATTCAAAAACAACAAGTGCATCATTAACAAAAAAGGAGACATGATTGCATCAGGTTCAAAGACCAAAGGTAATGTCCTTCAGCTTAACTCTAAAGTAAGTTGTTTTTTTGCTAAAGTGGATGACAGTTAGTTATGGCACAAGAGACTTTGTCATATAAATTTTGACAACATAGTAAAGATAAGTAATGTAAAGGAAGTAAGAGACCTCCCTAGTATTGCAAGACCAGATGATATTATGTGCAAGGAATGTGTGATGGGGAAGAATGTGAGGACCTCATTCAAAAGTAAACAGAACTCTGCAGAGAACAAATTGGATCTGATACATACAGACCTATGTGGACCTACTCAAACAAGATCATACTATGGAGAAAGGTACTTTATCTTGTTTTTTGATGATTTCTCAAGGATGATGTGGGTTGCATTCTTAAAAGACAAATCTAAAGCTTTTGAGAAGTTCAAAGTATTCAAAGCTAAGGTTGAAAATAAATTTGGATTGATAAAATGTCTGAGATCAGATAGAGGAGGAGAATTCACCTCTAACCAGTTTTATGATTACTGTGAAGTTCATGGAATCAAAAGATAGTTAAGTGCACATAGCACCCCTCAACAGAATGGGATAGTAGAAAGGAGGAATAGGATAATACTAGACACAACATGCACTATCATGATTGAAGGAAAGGTTGTTTGTACCTATTGGAGAGATGCGGTCAATACATTAGTCTATACTATCAATAGAATCCAATAAAGGCCAGGCGTAGACAAGACACCTTATGAACTTTGGTTTGGTAATGTATCCACTGTGAAATACTTCAAAATCTTTGGAAGCAAGTGCTACATCAAGAGAGATGACAGTATTGGCAAGTTTGATGCTAGAAGTGATGAAGGTATTTTTCTTGGTTACTCTACTAAAAGAAAAGCCTATAGATGTTTTAATCTAAGATTAAAGAAGATCATTGAAAGTACTCATGTAAAGATTGATGAGAAATTTATGATTCAAGAAAGATACTATGAATGTGCTCCCATGATTGAAGATGAACCCAAACCTATCAGTAAGGACACAATTATTGAAGAAATGTTTGACTCTATTGATGTTTCATGCAACAATCCTGAACCAAGTCAAGAAGAATCACATATTACAGATGAGACTGTCACTCCTAAAAACTCAAAATACACATCTAAATACCACTCTAAGGAAGACATCATTGGAGATCAAAGCACTAAAGTCCAGACAAGATACAAAGGAAAAGGTTCAACCGTTGATGAAGAGGTATGCTTACTGTCTCAGATTGAACCCTTAAGTGTTGAAGACGCATGCAATGATTTAGATTGGCAAAGTTCTATACAAGAAGAATTGGATCAGATAATCAAGAATGATACATGGAAACTGGTCCCTAGACCTCATGACAAGAATGTGATTGGAACAAAGTGGATATTCAGGAATAAGATTAATGAAGAAGGTACAGTGGTAAGAGACAAAGAAAGACTGGTATGTAAAGGATATGCATAGAGAGAAGACTGGAAGCTATCAATTTGTTTTTGGCCTATGCAAAATTCAAGAAATTTAAAGTATATCAAATGGATGTCAAGTCAGGTTTTTTGAATGGTGACTTGAAGGAAGAAGTTTACATAGAACATCCTAAAGGATTTAATCTATCAGACAAACCAGACATGGTATGCAGACTAAAGAAAGCACTTTATGGACTTAAACAGGCCCAAATAGAATGGTATGAGAGATTTTATGGTTACTTAACAAAGATAGGATTCAAAAAAGGAGCAGAAGATTGTAACTTATTCATAAGAGAGACAGATAAAGGATTACTACTTGTTGCTATTTTTTTTTATGACATTATCTTTGGAGGTAATGAGAATCTTAGTGTAGAATTTGCCAAAGAGATGCAAAGTGAGTTTGAATTGAGCATGATTGGACCTATCAAATATTTTTTTGGATTGAATGTAAAAGAAATAGACAAAGGCATATTTATAAATCAGTCTAAGTATGTGAAGGAGAAATTGAAGACTTTTAAAATGGAAGATTGAAAACCAATAAGCATCGCCATGATAAAAGGAAGCAAGCTTTCTAAATATGATGATTCCACAGTAGTTGACAAGACACTATACAAGTCTATGATTGGAAAACTCATATATCTTACTCATTCTAGACCAGATATTTCCAATATAGTTCACATTGTTGGAATATTTGCATCTGACCCTAAACAAAATCACCTAATGGCAATAAAAATAATATTTAGATACTTAAAGGGGACTATAGACTATGGTTTATGGTATCCTAACTCAGAGAACATACAAATTAATGTGTATATAGATGCAGATTGGGCAGGTTGTGTTGACGATAGGAAGAGTACCTCAAGAGGAGCACTATTTCTTGGAGATAGGTTGGTTACTTGGACAAGCAAGAAGCAAAAATGTATCTCTCAGTCGACAGCAGAAGCTGAGTATGTTGCAACAACACTGAATTGTTCAATAATGGTTTGGATCAAACAAATGATTAAAGACTTTGGTATTCAGATTGATTATCCTATTATTATTCACTATGATAACACTAGTACTATCAATATGTCAAAGAACCTTGTGATGCACGCAAAAGACAAAACACATTGAGATCAAATATCACTTTCTAAGAGAAAAATTTGCAAACAGAGAAGTAAAGTTGGATTATGTGAGCACTAAAGAATAGTTAGCAGATATTTTTACAAAGCCTTTATAAAAAGATACTTTTGAGTATCTCAGGGAGAAGTTGGGAGTAATTCCCTTTCCTGAGTCTGATTATAACTTGCAGCTAAGAACATCAGTCCTTGGTGAATGATGAATGGTTGAATACTCTACTTCTGGAGTAGTATCTGTGCTTCATGATTTTTGGCACCCTTTGCCATTGATGTCAAAGGGGGAGTATTAGTGAGGGGGAGCATATACTTTGGGGGAGTATATAATCATGAAAATAAAAACACAGTCAGAAGAGAAGTAGTAGTAAATAGGAACCCTTGATGAGGATATTGAGAAGATTATAAAAAAGGAGGATACTTTGGGTTGATGGTGTTTTTCATATCATATGTTGCCATCAATGTCAAAGGGGGAGATTGTTGGAGATTTTTTTCTGTGCAAATTGTTGATTGTATGTTTGTCATTGATGACAACATATAATATACAGTAGTTTCCTGTAAGCAATTATCAGTATAGATGTTTTGGAGCCTTGCGTGTTTATTTCCATGGTGTACACATGTTCTAGTTGCTATGTTCATTCACACAGAGTTAGATATGTAGTTTCAGTTGAGTTATGTTAGTCTATTTTGATAGTTACAGTGACTGAAGATTATTTGTGAAGAGCCGACGTAATTACATTATTTATTGAGTTGCGCCTATCTTTGGGATATGTGTATTTGTATTCATGTTTAGTTATGAGTTAAAGTTAATCATCTAAAGGTGCTAAATGTGTTATAATAGAAGCGGGATAATTGAGTCAATTTGGTAGAACCGACTATGTGAAGCATTGTGTCTATTCAGTTTGGGTTGCGTGATTCTAATCAGGTTGCATGCTTGATTTGGCTGAAAAAATAAGTATTGAAAGGACTCCTAAAGCCGAATAAGATCACATCTTCTAGGAAGATACTTATAGTAGTTCATTTGGTGAATATTAAGTGTGAATGATAAGAAAAGAGACAGAAAAAGTACAAAATAGAATGTTCGTTGTTTTGGGACAGTAGAGACATTTCATTCATCAAGAAAAGATCTATGTGAAGAAGAAGTGAAAGAATACAACACACTAGAACTGATCAAGATAACAGGTCTACTCAAATAGTTCATTTATCAGATATAGTGCATATCTGTTTTACTGAAGGTTGCAGCCTTCATCATTTTAGCAATGAGCTTTTTGGACAGTGAGTGCTCACCCCTAATAGGGTTATTTGTAAAAGACTCCTAATAGGGTCAGACCCTTAACCAGGTCACTGTACTTATTGCATTGTAAATAAAAACTCCTAACAGGGTTGCAAAATCTCCTAACAGAGATAATTATACTCAAGTATAGTTCTTAGTGATTGCTAATTCCCACTAGGGTTTTTACGTAATTGGTTTCCCCGTAACCAAAATTGTTGTGTACTATCTTGTGTTATCAGAATGTGTTAATGATTAATGTTGTTCTGTAATTAATTGAAGAAAAGAATTAAACTAGTTGATAACTGATTCACCCCCCCCCCTCTTAGTTACCCCTTGGGACTATTCCAACAGTTAATACACCTTCATGAAATTAGGACAATTAAGCACAATTCTATGGAAAGAAATAACAATTTAATCTAAATAATTGCATTTAAAATCCATGACATCTCATGGTTCTCTAACTAGGCTTTGCAAGTAGATCTCTCAGCCTTAATCTCCACTAGTGACCATCCTAGAATGAGAAAATATGATAAAAATGCTTGATCTAGCTCTAAATTCTCTTAATTTGCTTCAAAGATGAACTCAAATGCTCATGATATGCTCTCAAATCTCACAATTTGCTTTCAAAGATTCAAAATAATGCTTAATTTCTATCAAATTTCCTATAGTGATGATGCTATGCATTCAAATTCTCTAAGATCTCCTTATGCTTAGAAATGGCTCATATTTATAGTAAAATCCCAAGGGTAGGGGGTAGAGTGAATTGACCATGGGTTAATCCTTGATTGAGTTTGATCCCTCAAATGGTTTCAAATGGGGGGACCATTTAAATGGTTGTCTCAAAGATTGGGACAAAGAGACAAAATCCTCAATTCTCATTTGTTGATAAAATTATGTTGAGAAAATATTAGGAATTTATTAATTCAATCATGTAATTAAATTAGCCCTGTAAGGGTGAATAGGTTCAATTTGATTTTTGATTTAAAAATATATAATTAATTGATTAAAATCAATTATATAATTTTGATTGATCCCTTTTAGGATTATATTTGATTATTTGATTTCATTATTAATTAATCCTTTGATTTTATTTGATTTAATCCAATTTGATTGATAAATG
The DNA here is from genome assembly GCA_018584345.1 of Thuja plicata. Classification (NCBI taxonomy): domain Eukaryota; kingdom Viridiplantae; phylum Streptophyta; class Pinopsida; order Cupressales; family Cupressaceae; genus Thuja; species Thuja plicata. The sequence continues at coordinate 1,153,754 of MU227491.1, forward strand.
TCCATTTAATTGATTTTGATCCATTTTGAATCATTTTAAGCATTTTGATGAGATTTGCTGAGATTTGATTATTTTGATGATATTAAGACACCTGGTCAATTTTGGGTGTCTACAAATGCCCCTCTTTGAATTGATGTGCGAAGCGCATTGATTCAAAGAAAATTGCATGTCCTAATGCAGATGTGATATTGATTCATTGATTGATGCAAAACCTGATGTGAAACCTTGATGTGAAACCCTGATGCAAAACTTGATGTGAAACCTTTATGTGAAACCCTGATGTGAAACTTGATTTGAAACCTTGATGTGAAACTTGATGCAGAACTTGATTTGCCCCACTGATAGAAGTTTGAAATTTTAATGCCCCAGATTTGGTATAAAATGTGATGTAGAATCCTGATTTGATGATACGATGATGCCCCCTCAGGAAATGAATCAAGGTGATGGTAGATTATTTGATTGAGTTTGGGAAAATTGAGATTCAATGCCTGATAAAATCAATTTGAAAATGCCCCGGTTATGAGAGAAGATGACAATAGCTATGATTGAGAAAATGTTTTTGATGTTTGAGATAAGGTGATGATGTTTTGATATCGCTTGATGTCAGTCAGAATCACTTGGTTGATGTTATATTGATTTCAATCATATAGGATAGGTAGGTTGATGGATTGATTGGATAAAATGATAATTTTCTCTCATGATCTAGAGAGACAAACAAATGGATTGATTTTCCTTCCTCAAGATCTAGAGTTAGGAAATTTGATGCTCTCAAGATGAGAAAATGGATGATAAGAGAAATGATTGATGTTAGATAATCAATTCAATGATTCGACTGATTTATATTTGATTGGATTGAATTTGATGGGAAGATTAATGGTGGGAGGCTGATAGATAGAGGCATTTGATATGATTCAGGTGCAGATGTAGGTACAAGGACAGAGTTAGGTTTCTCTTATTTGATCAGATGGTTAGGACATTGATTAGGAAATTGATGATGTAATCATGATTAACTTCCACCCCCTTGATTAAATAAAATACCATAAATATGTAATTAATCTATCATGAAAATGCAATACAATGCAACTAATGGTCACTAGCTTTTTGCAAAAGAACTAGAAAAGAGAAATATTTTCATCATTGAGCATTGTGGAACTAGGATTTGATACAATCCTTACTGGTGCCACTACGACCATAAGAATATGAATATGACTTTCATCTTAGTTGGTAACCTTTTTAAGAACCTAGTACAACCCTCACTAGTTGAATGACCAACTTTGGGAGTATGAATACCGGTTTCAATGGATTCAATTTGCAAGTGGATTTTGGTATTAAGATATGGAAGATCTAAATAGCCAAGGTATCCTTTTGCATAAACAAACAAAGGGTAACCTTCCTTCCTATAGGAATGTCCTCGATGTTTCTTTGATGACCATGTCGTTCGACGAATTCACACAAGTTAGGGGATCTTCCTCAAAATAGTCACACAAAATCCAAGAAAACATCATGTCTCCATCATCACCAATCTAGTTGAAACATCATTGATTAGCTAAAAAGACATGACTCAAAAAATTCAATGAAAAACTCATCAAAAATTTCAAGTGTATCACAATGTATCAAGATTTTCAAGCAGAATTCTAAACATTCTGATCATTTAGGGTGTTGTCAATTTTTAATCCTGATAAAATAAGTCAATGAAACTCAAGGATCATGTTGTAGGATCAAACTGTTTAGGGTTGAACAATGATATCCATCAAAGGTTCCAAAATCTCTCTCCTCTGAATCTGAAAATCTGCTTCTGTTGTGTGACCAAAATTGTTGCACTTTTGAATTTGTTTGGTACCAAAATCCATGATGTTTGCCCCCAAGTGATAAGTGAAACCATGTAAATCTTGGGAAAATACAACCGAGTATATGACAATGATTTAGCAATGCAGCTCAAAGAGACTTTAAGCAAGATTTTTGGATTTTTAGAGATTTTTTGATTTTTTAGAGATTTTTGATTTTTTGATTTTTTTTAATTTTTTTAATTTACCATCTCTCAAACAAGATCACAATGGTTTGCCCCCAATGTTTAGAAAGGTATAGGACATGAAAGACAGATTTTCAAGATGATGGATTAGAAATCGAAAGGCCATGATGGATGAAGAATGTGAATGTGACATGTAGGACCATCTCCTTAAGATTACCCAAGCTAAGGAAAAAAGGATATAGAAATGCGAAACATGTTTTTGGATAAGCAATGGAAGCTAATGATGTATTTCTAGATAGCATATAGGATAATGACCTGATGTCATGAAATTGGGTAATCCCAAAAGAGTGGACATGTCAAGAGGTTTTGATAACAAATTTTGCACTTTATGTCCTTCATTTTCGATCAAGACCAATGGATCAATTTGGGTAAGATGTGGATGAGATAGCATGATCATGATAAAGGGGTTATGGAAGCTATGAAGGGATGGTTTTGGGATCATGGAAAGATTGCATATAAATAATGAAGGTGGATTGGGGAGAAGAAAGATCATAATAGGGTAGTATGAATGTAGCAAGTAAATAAGTTGATGGAAAGGTTACCGGTGTCAAGTTACTTGATGCTCATGGATGTGCTCAACCTTGTCAAGACCAAAGGTAAAAGAGGGAATATGGATGAAAGTGAGATAAATGATATGAAAATGGAGGATAACATGGATGAAGCTTGCCCCCAAGTGTAGAGTGCAAGAGGAAGGAATTATGCATGATGCCTGTTTGCCAAGTTTTCATCATGGTACTTGTCCAAAGCACCACAAGAAGTGGTTTTCACCATAGGATGGATTGATTTCTCTTTACTTTTTCTACCAAGGCACCCGTTTACCAGGTTTTCACAAAGGCACTTTTCTCTTTTTTCAATTTTTCTTTTTGTATTTTTCAAAATTTCCCCAACATCTGGATCTTTGGACAATGCTCTTCTGAAAGATAAGCTATAATGAACCATGAATATGGCTAGGATACTCAAATATATTGATAAGGTGATGATAAAGGACACATATGGAGGATAAGGGTAGATGGTGGTGAAGGTTTTATGCCATAGATTGGATAAGAGGGATGGAAATATGGAAAGTATGTGTTGGATAATGAATGTGAGGATAAGAATAAGGTATGTTTTGGATGGAAATATTCGTAAGATCAACTTTGACACACACTTTGAAGGGTGGTGGTGTTGGTTGTATTTCCAGTTCTGGTGTTTACCCTAAAATTTTTGATGTCCTCATGACTGAGAGTGGCACAAATTATGAAAGTATGTCCAAAATTGTAAAATCCCTGAGAAAGTTCCATGTTCTTAGGTCAAAATCTAGAGATATGGTAAAAAACCCTATGTCTTAAGTTTCATTGTATGCAAAAATGTCAAAAGCCTTAGAAATGTTAATCAGGTTTATATTTTTGAGTTACCTTTTTGGAAGCCTAAGTTATGTAATAAGTCATGTGCCTTTTAATATTAGTCGACTAGTCTCTTAATACTAAATGAATATTCCATTTTGTTATGAGACTTAGTGTTTCACCTTAGTCGGGTTGTCTCTGAGAGAAAAGAATATTCCTTTAAAAGTCACGAGACTTAGCGATTTATTTTATTCGCGAAGTCTCCAAGTAATATTAATCTTTTAAATATTTTGTGGTGACATGGAGACAAAGACTTTGGTTGTGGTGTCGCAGAATAGATCATGGGTTAAAGAAAAGTGTCTGGCGAATTGGATTTTCCACAGTCGTGCAATCTCCAGATCAGATCAGGTTAATGGTGAGTTAGAAAGCAATGAGTCGCGAGTTCTCTGGATATGAAGTGAGTTAAGTTAAAAGATCAGAGACTTAGTGACAAGTGTCCAATCAAAATGAGATCTACGGTGGTTGGGAGGTCTCTTAATAAACTCTGAGTTAAGAAATTATTTCAGCGACTTGGATTCCTTCAGTCACAAGGTTGCTAGAAGTGAACCACAGTTAAAATAAAATGAAGAAAAGATTGTTGTCGCCAGGTCTTAGAAAGAAACTAAGGTTAAGATATTTGTTTAGTGATAAGGAGACAATGCATAATCGTGTGGTCGCCAGATAAGGAAAATGATAGTTAAAGCGAGAAAAGAGTAAAATATGTTGCTGACATGACAATGTAGAGAGTTGTCAGCCAATGAGAATGCAAAGAATTAATGACTAAGTGGGAAAAGTAGCTGAGATGTCTAAAAGGGAGCCAATCATATCAAATGTGATTTTGTTCAAATTTTATAAGGGCTTTTAATATGAATACACTCATTTGAATTTGATTTCCTATCACACTCACAGGCTACGGCTAGGAATTGGATTAATGGCACAGTATGCAAACTTGAAGGCAGAAGTGACCGATTTTTCAACTATGAGCTGTGTACTTTGTGAATAGTTATCATAAAAGGAGTATATTACATTCATTTTTAGTTACCTTGCATTCAGAGAATTCCAGAGAGAGAAATTTTCTAAGTTTTATGTGTCTAAGAGAAGAAGTGTTAATTTCAAGGAGTGAATTTAGTGAAGTTTTTATTGAATTCAAAGTGATTTTTCTAGGAATTCAGTGCTTTTGAATTGTCTTATGTGCGTTCCAGAGAAGAATAGGGTTTCTAAGAAAAGATTTGTCTAAAGATCGGTAAGAAAGGGTTTTGAGTAGCACAAAATTGAACAAAATGAGTAGAGCAGTTAGCGTAGCCTCCACCAGTGGGAGAAGTGATGATGTTGATGAAGATGCTAAAGGAAAGAGAAACTATTCTGATGAGTTTTTGAATTTTCTGCCTAGTTCCACTCAAAACAAAAAGGTGAATGTTGATAGCCTGACATATGAGTACACAAACATAAGAGATGCCAAAACTCCAGGGTCTATAGGTTTTTCTCTTTTCAATTACTTTTACAAAAACTGTGATAAAGCTATGCCTATTTCAAACCCTTGGACTTGTGGAATGGCTAGGTTGCTAGTCCCTGATGTATTTGTAGATGTAGACCTATTCCTAGGACTAGCACACAACAATGACCCATCGACCAAAAGAATTAAGAAGAATGATGGCACTCTCTTAGTGGCCTTGAGAAGAAATTCTTTCATGCAAGCTTTTGGCTTATACAACACAATGTCCACAGAGATAGACCTTCCTAGAAAAGAGGAAAGGTATAGGCTATAGTCTGGAGTTGTTAGGACTCAATTGAAGAGGCACATCCTTAGTGAGGTCAAAAACTATATTGCCCCTATACCAGGAACTTCACCCTATTGTTACAAGGATTTAAAATTTTATATCAAGTACATTGCATATGCCTTATATAGAGTGCTAGGAAAGGATGGAGGAACTGAGAGAATAGGTGTTGGGATTATCATGATGGTCTTAGACCTACATGATGTACACTTCAGTACCAGCTATGAATACATTCAATATATTATCAACAGGATGCATGAAGGATTTGTAGCCATTCAAAAGAAGGAGAAGGAGCCTAAATTCTTGCATTATTCAATCCTAATGCATCTATTATTGCATTTCAACTATAATATTATGGATTTGCCAAATCTGAACCCTCGGCGGTTATATTACAACCAGCCCAATCCTATCCAATTTTGGATTAAAATTTGGAACTTCACTGCCAAAGACTGTGACTTTTGCGGATTTGAGAATTGGGTAGTTTACCCATTGATGCAAAGTTTAGGAGTGAACAAAACTAGGCTCCCAGTGAAGGTGTCACAACTTCTAAGACCCTGTGAGTATGTAGACAAATGAGAGGGAGACCATAATTGGGGTGACTTATATTTGGAGAGCGATTTTACTATGATTAGAGTATATGGATGTTCTAATCCTCCTCATATCTTACCATATTATGTGCCAACCAGAATTGTTGCAATGGAATTCATTTGGCAGCTTATGTTAACTGATAAGGAACACCTTGCTCCTCACATGAAGGGGACATTTACCCCTAGATATTTAAAGATATATTAATTTACAATTGGGAAGAAGGCCATTGACTTAGTGAGAAACTGGCTGAATGACTACAAGATGGGTGTTTCCTTATATAGGTATATTGATTCAAAAGGTTTCATTGTAGGAGCTAAGAAACTCCTTACTCCCACCATTCCTAACACTTATCTACATGGTGAATGTGTGGAGGAAGATTCTACAAGAAATGTTATTGATGAAGGGGAAGTAAAGCTGAAAAGAGATAAAATCCAAGAGCTTTTGGATTTGGAAAGACAAGTGAAGAGAAGAGGAGTGGAATTTGGAGGGTTCTTCCCTAATTTGCCTTATTTTGATAGAATTAAAGTTATGTTGAAAAAATCATCATACCTTATGTGAATAATTGGAGGATCACCTAGTTGTGAAAGGAAAAGGGAAAGAAGAGCCGAAGCACTCTGATTCAAAGTATGGGGAGGATAGTGATGGAGGATATTCAATTCCAATCCCACCTCCAATGGATCAGCCACCACAAGGAAATGAAAAGCAATGACTGTAGGGGAAATTATCACCATTGATTTAACCAAGGAAACAGAGCTGGAGAGTATAGATGAGCCTTCCCTTAAGAGGTAGAAGATTGATCTTGGTCAGTCTTCTCATGCTAAAGTTTATGAGAGAAAAGAAAGGAAAAAAGATAGAGTAAGTGCCCTTATTCCTGATAATAGGGCCTATGATCATAATCTGAGAAAAGAACTAAGAAGAGGGAAAAATTGTAGCAAGAAGTGGAAGAGGACATAGAGTTTCCTCTAAAAACATGTATAGATGAGAGACTGATCCACCAACGACAGGTTTTAAAAGTTGACAATTTCATAAAAACTGATGAATTCAAGGATTTCCTCAGATGGCTTAAGCAGAAGCAGGTCAAAGAGCAGTTGAAAATAATTGGTGAGGAAGCAGTGACAAATGAGGCTCTCTTAGCTCTACAAACATATGATCCTAAAATTGAAGATATTACTCTTGAAGAAGCCAGGAAATTAGTCTTAGACAACGGAATGTTGCTTGCTGAAGGCTGGGGTTTATCCTCAACATTTATAATAGACCAAATAAGAAAGAAACCAAACCTAAAGATGAAAACTAAGGTCCAAATTGGTGATATGATCAAAGGATTTAGATATAGTCCAAATTCCCAAGCAATTGCCATGTGGAGTCTATGTCCTAGAGGCCAAAAGCCCCAATTGTTAAATATTCAAGAGAGCATGGTCCATAACCAAATGGTGTGGTTAGTTCAGAACATAGGTGACTTGAATATTTCCCAAGCAATGACACACTAGGCACATTTGAATGAGGATAAAACAAAGCAATTTTCAGAAAGATGTGAAACTTTAGTAGATGAGGCTAGTTCCTTGGCTAAGGACAGAGAATTATGCCAAATCAAGATTCATGAACTAGAGAGGGTAATTGTTGAATTGCCCGAATGATTGCAAGAAAAGCCAGAAGTTGTATATGTACCCTTAGAGCAGCCTCCACATACAGAAGAAAAATTTGAAACAGAGGAAGAAGAAAAAATAGAGGATATGGCTAAAAGGGATAATGAGATTGCCATAAATGCATTGTTGAATATACTTCAGCATAGGATTGATATCCTAAAAGATAAAACTGATATAATCCTAAATGCATACAATAAATTACCTACTTTACATGTTGAAGTGACAAGGTACATCTATTGGAGATTTGATTCTGAACAGTTGGTTGATTGTATGTTTTTCATTGATGACAACATATAATACACAACAGTACTTTTGTATGTACTTATCCATATGATGACATGAAGACAAGCTTGGATAGATACATGTTTTTGATATTTTTACTATGCTATGTTCATACACGTAGACCCAAATATGAAGTTTCAGTAAAGATATGTAATTCTTTTATTGACGGTTACAGTTCTAGAGGAATAACAGTTTAAGGTTGACGTATGTAATGTGTTGATCGAGTTGCGCCTATCTTCAGGATATGCGTGTGTATATCCATGATGAGTTATGAGTTGTTGATATTAATCTAAACATGCCAAATGTGTTTCAAGAAGATTGCAAAGTTATGGTTAAATTGATGAAGCTGACTCAGTAAAGTGACGCATTTATTCAGTTAGTACTTGCGCGGTTGTAATTATGCTTGCATGCTTAGTAGAGCTGACAAGGATGTTAAGAAGATTTTTCCTACAGGTCCCATGATCTCATACTTGGTGTATGTACTTATAGAAGGTCATTTGTAATGAGAAGAGTTGCGAAAGCCAGAGATTAGAAAAGCAGAGCAGAGTGTTAAAGCAGTAGAGCTATATTTATCATATGTTGATAATATAGATATTGAAGTTGAAGCTTTCAAAATACATATAAGATTGTTATAGTACTTTACAACAGGTTAAAGCATCGGCACATATAAGGAACTGATCAGACAAGAAATGTCACAAACAATAGTTCATTTTGTTGATACAATGTGTATCAAATAACCAGAAGGTTGTAGCCTTCACCACTTGGACAGTGAGTCCTCCAGCCCTAACAGGGTTATTGTAAAAAAATCCTAACAGGGTCCGACCCTTAACCAGGTCACTATACTACTGCATTGTAATGTACAACTCCTAACAGGGTTGGAAGATCTTTTAACAGGGATCACTATAAATAGTATAGTTCTTTGTGGGTACTAATTCCCACCGGGGTTTTTACCATTTGGTTTCCCCGTAACCAAATTGATGTGTTGTGTAAAGTGTTATCTATATGTGCATTTACTTTGTATCAATTTGGATTAATAAGTATAAGATAAATATTTAAAGTTGTAGATAACTGATTCACCACCCCCCCTCTCAGTTATCTCTAAAGTATTCTAAAAATTGGTATCAGAGCCAAGTGCCTTGGAGAGAAAGCCTTACAGCTTAAGGTAAATCAGATGGCATACTTCAGAAAAGAGAGCCCTAAGTTCAATGGAGAGAACTATCTGGATTGGAAGAACAAAATGATAACACATCTATAGTGCATTGGATTTGAGATCTTTGAAATTGCTACACAAGAAGTTGTTATTCCATCTCTGAAAGACCTTGCAAAGGATGATGCTACTAGAAGACAGAAGGAAACATTTACCAATAATGCAATTACCAAAGAAGCCCTAATCAATGCCTTATCTGACAATGAATTTTCTGAAATCAAGAAAATTGACAAAGCATATATCATATGGAAGTATTTAGAAGACATGTTTGAAGGAGATGTTCAAGCAAAGAATGCACACAGGAAGACATGGAAGAAGAAATACAACAGTCTTGAGATGTT
>MU227491.1:1182743-1210604 GCA_018584345.1 Thuja plicata
ATTTGCATCTTATCATACAATTGTTGTTGTTTTACTACAAAAAGATGAACAAGGATTTGAACATCCAATAGCTTTTTATAGTAAATCTCTCCAGGCTGCAGAACTTAATTATGAGATGATGGAGAAGAAGGCTTATGCTTTAGTAAAAGTTGTAAAATATTTTAGGCCATATCTGGTCTATGCCAAGGTGCAAGCATATGTTCCTCACTCAACAGTGAAAGATATTCTTACATAGTCAGAAGTTACTGGTAAGAGACGTAAGTGGATAAATAGAATACAGGAATTCAATCTTAAAATCCATATGACAAAGTTAATAAGAGGCCAAGGTTTGGAAAAACTCATGATAGAGGAAAACTTGGATTTAGTACAAGTAAATGATATAGAGACATATGATCAAACTGTTACAAGTATAGAAAGACAACCATTTTATGCTGATATTGTGTACTTCTTAAAAAATGCCAAGTGTCCTAGTGTTATGACTGATAATCAAAAGGGAGGTCTTAGATTGCAAGCCCAAAAATACACCTTAATCAAAGGAGATCTATATTGGAAAGACAAAAATGGTGTATTGTTGTTATGTCTAGATAAAATTCAATCTGAGAAAGTTTTAAGTGAGATGCATGCAGGGGAGTGTGGAGGTCATTTTTCTGCCAAGACTACTGCCCACAAGATTTTAAGGGCTAGGTACTATTGGCCAGTTTATTCAGAGATACATATGCATATGTCAGAAAGTGTGAGCCTTGTCAAAGGTTCTCAAATAAGCTCAAATTTTTAGGAGCCCTATTGTTAAACCCAGTAAGTACTAAAGCCCCTTTTACTATGTGGGGAATTGATTTCATTGGTGAATTTCAAGAGAAATCTAGTGGAGGACACAGTTGGATACTTGTAGCCACAAATTATTTTACCAAATGGATTGAAGTCATTCCTACAAAAAGGGAAACAAGCAAGGTAGTCACTGAATTTCTAATGGAAAATATTATGACCAGATTTGGTGTACCTTCAAAATTAGTAATGGATAATGCCATGAGTTTTAGATCAGAAGAAATAACAGATTTATGTGAGAAATATGGGATTACAATATCATATTGATCTCCATATCATCCACGGGAAAATGGACAAGCTAAATCTAGTAATAAAAGTATTTTGAAGATATTGAAAAAGACTCTTGAAAAGAATAAGAGAGCATGGCATACTAAATTGAAGCTAGCACTCTAGGCTGACAAAATAACAATTAAGAGAGAAACATGCAAGTCTCCATTTGAGTTGGTATATGGTTTACAGTCAAGAATGTCTATCAATAATTTGTTACCAGTATATCAGTTTATGCAAGAAGAGTAGTTAGATGTTTCTGACACTATGCAAAATAGAATGATTTAGTTGGAAAAGTTGGATGAAACAAGAAGAGACAGCATGAAGGAAAAAATTAAGTTACAACAAAAGATGAAATACCTATTTGACAGAAGGGCTACTGAAAGAAAATTCCAACCAGATGACCTAGTTCTTCAGTGGAATGTAAGAGCAGAAGATAAAGGAAAACACAAAAAAATTGATTCTTTATGGCTTGGACCTTTTTTTATCTCGCAAAGATATGGAAAGGATTCCTATATGCTGAAGAATATGAATGGAGAAGAATTTGAGTTTCCTGTGCATGAGCAATTTCTCAAGTCCTTTTTCAATTAAGAATAAAAGTTCATGCACAAGTAAGTATGTGTCATACTATAAATAATTTCCTTCAGTTGCATGTTTCCCTTCTATAATAGGTTAGTCAGTTTTTCTCTCATTTTTTGATGTGGTCAGCAACCAGAGATTCTGAGATTCTTTGCCATAAACTATGTTTAGCCATCCTCAGATAGAGCCACTATTGGTTGTATTTCCAATTCTGGTGTTTACCCTAAAAAAATTTATGTCCTCATGACTGAGAGTGGCACAAATTCTGAAAGTATGTCCAAAATTGCAAAATCCCTAAGAAATTTCTATGTTCTTAGGTCAAAATCCAGAGATATGGTAAAGAAAGCTATGTCTTAAGTTTCATTGTATGCAAAAATGTCAAAAGCTGTAGAAATGTTAATCAGATTTATATTTTTGAGTTACCTTTTTGGAAGCTTAAGTCATGTAATAAGTCATGTGCCTTTTAATATTAGTCTCCTAGTCTCTTAATACTAAATGAATATTCCATTTTATTATGAGACTTAGCGATTCACCTTAGTCAGGTTGTCTCTAAGAGAAAAGAATATTCCTTTAAAAATCACAAGACTTAGCGATTTCTTTTAGTCATGCAGTCTCCAAGTAATATTAACCTTTTAAATATTTTGTGATGATATGGAGACAAAGGATTTGGTTGCGGTATTGCGGAATAGATCATGGGTTAAAGCAAAGTGTCTAGCAACTTGGATTTTCCACAGTCACGCAGTCTCCAGATTAGATCAGGATAATGGTGAGTTAGAAAGCAATGAGTCGCGAGGCTTTGAATATGAAGTGAGTTAAGTTAAAAGATCAGAAACTTAGCGATAGGAATCCAATCAAAATGAGATCTATGGTGGTCAAGAGGTCTCTTAATAAACTCTGAGTTAAGAAATTCTTTCAGCGACTTGGATTCCTTTAGTCGCAAGGTCGCTAGAAGTGAACCATAGTTAAAGTAAAATGAAGAAAAGCTTGTTGTTTCTTGGTCTCGAAAAGAAACTAAGGTTAAGAGATTTGTTTAGTGATAAGGAGACAATGCATAATCATGTGGTTGCCAGATAAGGAAAATGAAAATTAAAGCAAGAAAAGAGTAAAGTCTCTTGCTGACATGACAATGTAGAGAGCTGTCAGCCATTGAAAATGCAAAGAATTAATGACTAAGTGGGAAAAGTAGCTGAGATGTCTAAAAGGGAGCCAATAATATAAAATGTGATTCTATTCAAATTTTATAAGGGTTTTTACTTTGAATGCACTCATTTGAATTTGATTTCCTGTCACACTCACAAGCTACGGCTAGGAAGTGGATTAATGGCATAGAATGCAAACTTGAAGGCAGAAGTGACCGATTTTTCAATATTATGAGTTGCATACTTTGTGAATTGTTACCACAAAAGGAGTATATTATGTTCACTTTTCACTTACCTTGCATTCAGAGAATTCTAGAGTGGGAAATTTGCTAAGTTTTCTGTGTCTAAGAGAAGAAGTGTTAATTTAAAGGAGTGAATTTAGTGAAATTTTTATTGAATTCAAAGTGATTTTTCAAGGAATTCGGTGCTTTTGAATTTTCTTCTATGCATTCCAGAGAAGAATGGGGTTTCTAAGAATAGATTTGTCTCAATATTGGTAAGAAAGGGTGTAGAGTAGCACAAAATTGAGAAAAATGAGTAGAGCAGTCAGTGTAGCCTCCACCAGTGGGAGAAGTGATGATGTTGATGAAGATGCTAAAGGAAAGAGAAACTATTCTGATGAGTTTCTGAAGTTGCTGCTTGGTTCCACTCAAAACAAAAAGGCAAATGTTGATAGCCTAACAGATGAGTACGCCAACATAAGAGATGGCAAAACTCCAGGGTCTAATGGTTTTTCTCTTTTCAATTACTTTTACAAAAACTGTGATAAAGCTATGCCTATTTTAAACCCTTGGACTTGTGGATTGGCTAGGTTGTTAGTCCCTGATGTATTTGTAGATATAGACCTATTCCTAGGACTAGCACACCACTATGACCCATTGACCAAAACAATTAAGTAGAATGATGGCACTCTATTAGTGGCATTGAATAGAAATTCTTTCATGCAAGCTTTTGGCTTATATAGCACAATGTCCATAGAGATAGACCTTCCTAGATAAGAGGAAAGGTATAGGCTACAGTCTGGAGTTGTTAGGACTCAATTGAAGAGGCACATCCTTAGTGAGGTCAAAAACTATATTGCCCCTATACCAGGAACTGCACCCTATTGTTACAAGGATTTATATTTTTATATCAAGTACATTTTATATGCCTTATATAGAGTGTTGGGCAAGGATGGAGGAATTGAGAGAATAGGTGTTGGGATTCTCATGATGGTCTTAGACCTACATGATGTACACTCCAGTACCTGTTATGACTACATTCAATATATTATCAACAGGATGCATGAAGGATTTGTAGCCATTCAAAAGAAGGAGAAGGAGCCTAAATTCTTGCATAATTCAATCCTAATGCATCTATTGTTGCATTTCAACTATAATATTATGGATTTTACAAATCTAAACCCTCAGCAGTTATATTACAACTAGCCCAATCCTATCCAGTTTTTGATTAAAATTTGGAACTTCACTACCAAAGACTGTGACTTTTGCGGATTTGAGAATTGGGTAGTTTACCCATTGATGCAAAGTTTAAGAGTGAACAAAACTAGGCTCCCAGTGAAGGTGTTACAATTGCTAAGACCCTGTGATTATGTAGAAAAATGGGAGGGAGACCATAACTGGGGTGACTTATATTTGGAAAGCAATTTCACTATGATTAGAGTATATGGATGTTCTCATCCTCCTCATATCTTACCATATCATGTGCCAACCATAATTTCTGCAATGGAATTGATTTGACAGCTTATCTTAACTGATAAGGAACACCTTGCACCTCATAGGAAGGGGACATTTACCCCTAGATAGTTCAAAAATATATCAATTTACAATTGGCAAGAAGGCCATTGACTTAGTGAGCAACTGGTTGAATGACTACAAGATGGATGTTTCCTTATACATGTATATTGATACAAAAGGTTTCATTGTAGGAGCTAAGAAACTCCTTACTCCCACCATTCCTAACACTTATCTAAATGGTGAATGTGTGGAGGAGGATTCTACAATAAATATTATTGATGAAGGGGAAGTAAAGCTAAAAAGAGATAAAATCCAAGAACTTTTGAATTTGGAAAGACAAGTGAAGAGAAGAGGAGTGGCATTTGGAGGGTTCTTCCCTAATTTGCCTTATTTTGATAGAATTAAAGCTATGTTGAAAAATCATCATACCTTTTGTGAACAATTGGAGGATCACTTGGTTGTGAAAGGAAAAGGGAAAGAAGAGTCGGAGCACTCTGATTCAGAGTATTGGGATAGTGATGGAGGATATTCAATTCCAAGCCCACCTCCAATGGATCAGCCACCACAAGGTAGTGAACAAGCAATGACAATAGGTGAAATGATCACCATTGATTTAACCAAGGAAACAGAGTTGGAGAGTACAAATGAGCCTTCCCTCAAGAGGCAGAAGATTGATCTTGGTCAGTCTTCTCATGCTTAAACTTATGAGATAAAAGAAAGGAAAAAAGATAGAGGAAGTGCCCTTATTCCTAGTAATAGGGCCTATGATCATAATCTGAGGAAAGAAATAAGAAGAGGGAAAAAATTACAGCAATAAGTGGAAGAGGACATAGAGTTGCCTTTGAAAACATGTAAAGATGAGAGACTGATCCACCAGCAGCAGTTTTTAAAAGATGACAATTTCATAAAAACTGATGAATTCAAGGATTTCCTCAGATGGCTTAAGAAGAAGTAGGTCAAAGAGTAGTTGAAATTAACTGGTGAGGAAGCAGTGACAAATGAGGCTCTCTTAGCTCTACAAACATATGATCTTGAAACTGAAGATATTACTCCTAAAGAAGCCAAGGAATTAGTCTTAGACAGTGGAATGTTGCTTGCTAAAGGCTGGGATTTAGCCTCAGCATTTATAATAGACCAAATAAGAAAGAAACCGAACCTAAAGATGACAACTGAGGTCCAAATTGGTGATATGATCAAAGGATTCAGATATAGTCCAAATTCCCAAGCAATTGCCATGTGGAGTCTATGTCCTAGAGACCAGAAGCCCCAATTGTTAAATATTCAAGAGAACATGGTGGGGAACCAAATGGTGTGGTCAGTTCAGAACACAAGTGACTTGGATATTTCCTAAGTAATGACACACTAGGAACATTTGAATGAGGATAAGACAAAGCAATTTTTTGAAACATGTGAAACTTTATTAGATGAGGCTAGTGCCCTAGCTAAGGATAGAGAATTATGTCAAATCAAGATTCATGAACTAGAGAGGGTAATTGCTGAATTTTCCAAACAATTGCAAGAAAATCCAGAAGTTGTATATGTACCCTCAGAGTAGCCTCCACATATAGAAGAAAAAATTGAAATAGAGGAAGAAGCAAAAATAGAGGATATGGCTAAAAGGGATAATGAGATTGCCATAAATGCATTGTTGAATGTACTTCAACATAGGATTGATATCCTAAAATATAAAACTGATATAAACCTAAATGCATACAATAAATTACCTACTTTACATGTTGAAGTGACAGGGTACATCTCCATTTTGAATCCTTATTTCATAACTTGGTCAAGTAGGGTACAACTATTTAAGAAGTTGGCTTCTTTACAGCCACATCGGCCATATCTACTAGAGATGGTGACAGAGATGGGGGATGAGATTGAGAAAATAAATGTGACTTTACCTTTCTTCAAAGGAAAGTTAAATCAGATTGAGGCGAAGATCAACCTCTTGGGATCAAGTTTTAACCGGTTTATTCCTCCAATCAAGGGAGAGGATGATCAAATTAAGGCCTTGGAGGCTTGGAAAAGTGAATTTGACAGCATGATACCTAATAAAGAGGCATTTATTTCAGATTCAAATATAGATATGGAAAGCTATAATAAGATTTTAGATGAAGCTTTCAAGGAAAAAACTAACATCAATAAATTCATAGTGGATGTTAAAGGCATAACTGATATCAGATGGGAGAGGCAAAAGGCACAACTGCAAAGCATTCAGAGCTTTAATTGGCCTGTAGAAGATGATGTTGTAGCATGGGACTTGAAGACAAAGCCAAAGAAAAAGAAGGTTGTTGTAGCGGATGTTGATGTCTTGGACGAAGAATGAAGAAGGAAACATGGCACCTGATCTATGAGCATAGGAAGGTTAGAAATTATAAAAGACAAGTGTAGGTTATCCTATAGTGGAAGTCACTTGGTCTCAATGCAAACATTTGATGCTATCCTGAACATAATCAGACAAAGGTGCCAAAGTTCATATAAAGACAAAAAAAGAAGAAAGCTGCCATAATTGACTTTTTGAGGAATAAAAGAATGTTTGAGGATCCGACACACAGTTCTTGGAGAAAAAGTAGGTTAGTCATCATTAAATAATATCAAAAACTATCCTAGGAGTACACAAACCAAAGATGTCAAAGATCACATGAAGACAAGGAGCAGATCAGATTTCATCCTCTACTTTTGTCTTTCCACCGCTTGGGTCACTCTTCTCTTTTATTTTTTCTACAATTTTAGGGTTAGGTTTCTTAAACCATCTAAAGCTAGTTGCATCCTTATCTTAAGGATTCCAAGATATTTTAGACATATATATATATTTAGATCAAGTGTAATAGTTTTAAGAAGAGATGAAATATAATTGTAAGCCAGACTTCTAGATTTCAGTCTGTGTTTTTGAGCTTTTAGCCTTTACATGTATTGAAGCAGAAATATATGAATAAAAATATGGTGCAACTTTATTCTACATTGTTTTTGTCTCTTTGCTTATTGTGTGTACTCTTTTATGTTTAATTTTTAAGGCATGTTAAACATATTGGCTATAAGATAGCTATCTAATTATTTGCAATTTTCTTCTACGGGGAGAAATAAATTTTGTGAGTAGTTTCAGAGAGTACATCAGTGATTGAGGATTTGATACAACATTGTGGGAGTGACAAGGTAGTTTGCAAGGCACTTTACCTGAGTTGTATGTAGGTTGTAAGGCATCCTACAGTATTCTTATTTATTTATCTCAATGGATTTATATCTTTTGACTCTATAGCCCAAGGATAGGCACTGGTCTAGAACCTGTTAAGTGATCCATCATCATCCAAATATTTAAAACTATTCAAAATCAGTTACATTTACACAAAGAGCATATATTTAAAATCAATTGTTCTCACAAAGTTTACAATTTGAGTTTGTTGATTTCTTAAAGAGAAAATCAAATTGGTTACTCCTCCTAAATTCATAAGAATTATAAAAGGAAAGAAGGATAAAATTCCTTATCATGTTGTTGTCTGTCATCATCAAGATAATGATTTGGATTGTTAAAATTTTCGTCAGAGTAATCATAGGTATCTACATTTGTATCTATTTATCCATATAAGAATAGAGCATTCATTACATAAGTAAAAATCCACTCTAAAGATACTGTCAATTCAATAATCAATCAAAGAAAAACCTACCTGAGTCAGTGGATCTTAAAAAAGAAGGAGGTGATAATAGGTATCCCCAGTGTTATCAAAATACTTCTTCAATTAGAGTTTTCTCTTGCTTGAGTTAGAATTTTAAGGCATTGTGAGTCACAGAGTTAATCAAGTATTCAAGCATTTTAGAGGCCCTGCAAGAAAAATCCCTAATAGGTGGAATGATGGAGGAACAATGAATGAAGGAGGTGAGGATGTAGCTAAGATAGTGGATTTTTGGATGTAGGAACCCAAAGTATAATTGGAAAGTGGATAATTTTTGGAAGGAGATGGAATGGAAGCCTTTGGAAGCTTGAATGTCAAGTTTGATTTTTATTTTGTGTGCAAGTCTTTCAAAAGTGACCTAGGAATCCACATAGTCTTTGATTTTTCTTTCTTTTGTGATGCTTTTGGATGCATTTCTTCAATGAGGGATTTAGGAACCCACATTTTCTTTGATTTTTCTTTTTGTTTAGTGGACCTTTGCGACATTTTGAATATTTCATTTTTCTTTGTGGACCTTTGCGACCTTTTGGATATTTCTTTTTTATTTTCATTCACATGTCGATTAGATGAGACATGGTGATTTTTATACACATGTGGATTCTTGGATTTCTGATTTTTATGTTAAACATCCAAATTGCTTCCAAAGGACTTAGGAATTTTGGGTGAATGGGAATAATATGGAGGGTTCATATGGATTGGTGTTTGGAAATTCTTCAAGTATGTATGCCTTTGTTGATCTTTATACATGGTAGGGTAAGTGAATGGAGAACTAGGGATGGTAGGAATGATTGATGGAGGAATATAGGGACCTAATATGGATGGAAGGGATGAAGACTTTAGCTTTGTGACATAGGAACCCAAAATAGATTTGGAGGATGGTGAAGGTATATGGTTGCATTTGAATTGAGGGAGATAAGGTGTGAAAGGGATATCAATATCTTTAGAGTGATTTATATTGTCGAGGTTCTCATCTTTAAGATTTATCTCTATACCAATAGGCTCATGAAGAAATTTCATAGGAACAACTATGATAGGATCAACCGAGATTTGAAGGTATTTATTCTTATGCAAGGAATTTGGAGGAATGATGTTTTATTGAGGTGAATATGGAGGATCATGACAAGGAGTTTATGGGATACTTTGATCTTGACTAGGATCTTTGGATGTTGTAGAGAGGGTTCTTTGCTCTTGATTTTCAATATGTTCATTGGAAATGATGGAAGGGATATCTTGATCTTTCTTAGGAATTGGACTATGTATAGAGCTTGGAAGGACACTTTGTTCATGAAATGCAAGGATATCAGCCTGGAAGACATGAAAGGGTGCAAGGGGATCGTCACAATCTTCTATGGATGTGGGACCTTCATCAAATATGAGAGGGGATTTTATAGAATCTTGATCTTGATCTCTATTGATACTTGTTTCTTTTCTCTTTGGATTATCCTCTTGACATGGAGCCACTTCTAAAGACAAGGTAGATGCTTGGATATGCATGGGGAATGTTTGGAAGATTTATGGAGAATCCTTTTGAATAGGCATTGAAGCACATGAAGCTTTGGGGTCCAAGATATTTGAAGCATGGAAACAGTTTGTAGAAAGATGTAAATTAGCTTGGGTTTCTTTTAGAGGTAGCCCTTAAGGGTAGACATAGTCAATGTGGAAAGTATCATCATTAGGCTCACTCTTTGGTGGAGGAATTTTGGATAGTTGTGAAGCTTTGTGAGATGGATGAAGGATGAAAGGAGTAAAGGCCATGTGAGAAACCTTACTAGATAGGGGTTTGTGCATTAGATCTTGATTGAGAATGGTACCTTTCTCTTCATTCTTTTTATTATCTCGATCACAAATATGGTGGTCATGAAATTTCCCTTGATCCAAGATAGGTTTGTTGCACTTAAATGTTTCATTTCGTGAAGAAGATGAAGATACGGATGGCCCATCATCATAAAGAAAAGGATAGATTGATCTTAATGATTGACAAGGAGACTAGAAGTCCATACATTATTGAGGATGTGGATCCAAGCTTGGTTACACATTTCTATCATTTTGATATGGGTAAATTTCAGGTAAGTATTTCAAAGACCGCAATGCATAATACTGAACCTATTGAATTACATGTTGAAGTAAATAACAATACAATTTGGAAAGTGTATTTTGGTGGTGCTTGCTGCAAGGATGGTAATGGAGCTAGTGTCATTTTCTTTGCCCCTGATAAGAAAATATTTAAATATTCCTTCTTACTAGATTTTGAATGTACTAACAATGTTGCAGAATATGAAGCTCTACTTCTTAGTTTGAGGATAGCTAGTAAACATGGAATAAAATGTTTAACTATTTTTGGTGATTCTGAATTGATTATTTCTCAAGTTAAAAGTAAATTTGTTGCTAAGCAGCCTTATCTTAAAAAGATATAGAAATGAAGTATGGGATTCTATATAATTTTTTGATGCATTTTCTATTGATTGGATAGATAGATCAGAAAATATCCTTGCAGATTTTATGGATAATTTGGCATTGAAGCATAATGACATCCCTTGTGAAGACATAGTTCAAGTTGAAGTTAAAACTAGACCTACTATACATGATAATATCAATAACTAGCAAGTCTTTGAATATGACACAGATATAATCAAATTTTTAGCATGTGAACAAGAGTATGAAGATCAATTGATAGACTTGAATGATCATGTTGAAATAGAGAATGGGAAAGAAGTGTTGTTTGGAAAGGCCTTGTAGAAATGGAGAGATTGTTTGACAATAAAGATTCAAGAATGGACAAGAAAAGCACCAATGTTACAATGGATGAAGTAGAGAGGATAAAATTGGGAAATGAAGAGACTCCAAAGGAATTATTTGTGGGAAAAAGCTTAACCCACAAGATCAGAATAGATATCATCAAATTATTGAGAAAATATAGGCATGTATTTTCTTGGTCCTATGATGACCTTAAAGCTTACCGAGAAGACCTTTTTCAACAAGAGATACATTTGAAGCCTAATGCCAAACCATTCCGACAAAGGAAAAGACCTATAAACCCTACTCTAGCTCCCAAAATGAAAGATGAGATAATTAAGATGAGGGATGCTGGTATAATAAATCTAATTAGACACTAAACATGGGTTTCAAATTTAGTCCCTATCAGCAAGAAGAATGGTGATATCAGACTTTATGTAGATTTTAGGAATCTAAACATATCATCATTAAAGGACAATTATGAATTACCTAACATGGAAGTACTATTAAAAAAGGTCACAGGGAATGAGTATTATCAATGATGGATGGGTTCTCAAGGTATAAATAGGTCAAGGTAAAAGAGGAGGAACAATACTAGACAACATTTACTACACCTTGGGGTACTTATGTATATGCTAGAATGCCTTTTGGACTTACTAATGTAGGAGCTACTTTAAAAAGAGAAATGGATGTTGCCTTTGAGGATTTCATTGATGTAATTATGGTGGTGTATCAGGATGACCTAACTACTTACTCCAAAAGGTCAAAAGATCACTGTGGACACTTGGAATAGATTTTTCAAAGAGCCCTTGAATATGGGATATCTCTGAACCCAAAGAAGTGCCATTTTGCAATAACTGAACGAAAATTATTAGGGCATATAGCATAAAAAAATGGGGTGAGAATAGACCCTAAGAGAATTGCAAAAATTGATAAAATTGAGGTTCCTAAGAGTGTTAAAAGGATCGAATCCTCCTTTGGACAAATAAACTTTTTAAATAGATTTGTCCCAAGATTTTCATAAATAATCAAGCCAATTGTTATGATGTTGAAGAAGGGTGCAGACATGAAGTGGAAAAATGAATCTTCGGAGGCATTTGTAAATATTAAAAAGGAAATTAAGGAAGCTCCTATCCTCAAGACCTTAGAGTATGCTAAGCCATTTCAATTATTTTCCTTTGCATCATACCACACCATTTTTGTTGTCTTACTACAAAAGAATAATGAAGGATATGAACAACCAATAGCATTCTTCAGTAAAACCCTTCAACCCTCTGAGTTAAATTATGATATCAATGAGAAACAATATTATGCACTTGTAAAGATAGTAAAGTCCTTTAGGCTTTATTTAGTAGGAGCAAAAGTGATAGCCTATGTTCCTAATGCAACAATAAATGATATATTCAAACAGTCAGAAGTCACTGGGAGAAGATGTAGATGGGTAAATTAGATTCATGAATTTGATATAGAGATCCAAATCACCAATCTTATTAGGGGACAAGGATTAGAAAGGCTAATGGAAGAATAAAATATGGATGCATTACAGGTCAATAAAATTGATCTAAGTAAAACTTAGACAAGTATTGAAAGATGCCCTTGGTACACTAACATAGTAAATTTTCTAATACACATGAAATGTCCTGAAAACCTTACTAACAATCAAAATAGGACAGTGAAATTGCAAGCATCTAAATACATCTTAATGCAAGGAGACTTATACTGGAAAAACATGGATGGGATACTTCTTTTATGTCTAGATACATATCAATCCAAAAAGGTGCTTAAGGATTTCAATGATGGAGCATGTGGGGGACACTTTTCA
Source organism: Thuja plicata (assembly GCA_018584345.1). Classification (NCBI taxonomy): domain Eukaryota; kingdom Viridiplantae; phylum Streptophyta; class Pinopsida; order Cupressales; family Cupressaceae; genus Thuja; species Thuja plicata. Next base: position 1,195,510 of record MU227491.1, read on the forward strand.
GCAAAAACCACTGCATATAAGATATTGAATGTAGGATACTATTGGCCTTGCATATTTAAGGACTTTCATAAATATGTTCAGAAATTTGAAGCATGTCAAAAAAATATAGGAAAACTCAAATGTAATGGTGCATTACCTCTCAATCCTATGTCTACTGAAGAACCATTCCAAATGTGGGGAATCGATTTCATAGATGAAATTGTTGATAAATCTAGTGGTGGACATAAATGGATTTTGGTACCCACTGATTACTTCACTAAGTGGGTAGAAGCCATACTAACTAGATAAGCTACTAGTAAGGTGGTAATCAAATTCCTGATTCAAAAGATATTGACAAGATTTGGTGTTCCTCAGAAGATTGTTTGTGATAATGCTATGTTTTTTAGATCTGCTAAGTTCACTGAATTTCATGAGAAATATGGGATAAAAATTTCTTACTCATCCCCTTATTATCCTCAAGGAAATGGCTAAGTAAAATCTACAAAACAAAAATATAATGAAGATTATCAAAAGAATGTTAGATAAAAAAAAATATCACGGGATTCAAAATTACCACTTGCACTCTAGGCAGATAGAATTACAATTAAAAATTCTACTGGATATGCTCCATATGAACTTTGTTATGGAAATAATCTCACTTACCACTAAACCAATTGTTTTCAGTATACAAGTTCATAAATAAAGAACAATGGGAAGAAGTGGATTTCATGGAAGACAGACTTCTACAACTTGAAAAATTGGATGAAATAAGGAATCAAGCTCATGAAAGAAATCAAGAATTGCAATAGAAAGTGAAAGATTTGTTTGATAAGAAGACTAAAGAAAGGAAATTTTAGGAAGGAGATCTAGTTTTGAGGTGGAATGTGAAAGATCAAGACAAAGGAAAACATGGAAAGTTTTATGCTTTATGGGTGGGCCCTTTTGTTATTATTGGTAAAGGAGGTGAGAATTCTTACATCTTAAATGATTTGGAGGGTTACAATCATGAAATTCCTATGCAAGGTTAGTATCTTAAACCTTTTTTCCATTAAAGATGACAATAGGAAGGTTTGCTTCTCTTCCTTATCTTTGAAATATGTATTATATTCTTTTATCTTTCTAATAGTCTACTTTTCCATAGATAGCTTGGATCTTGTTGTGTCTAGGAATAAACACACATCCCCAGAAAGAACCACTGGTGGAACCCATGTCTGCAAATTGATTTGTGTTCATAATCAGTTAGGGAAGTAACTCTTTGCATTTATCTATTTATCTCATATAGAGTTTTGATTTATATATTACAATTTTACTTATGTTCCTTATGTATTTTATCAATACTATATCATTTGAATCTAACAGTTATCCTTGTCTACCATTGGTGACTTTTTATTTTATTTTGATGTAGACTTAAAGCTAGCAAGGTCAAGGTCAAAGTATGATGACTATGATCAACATACATTTAATGCAACCATATGATCATACACTTGCCCTTTGTTTACCTATAATATTGGTGGTGCAATGAAGCAATGAGAAATCTTCTATCCATCCCAGGGTGGTGAAGTATTCTGGTCTCGACGCCCATGATAATCAAAACAGAAAAGTAGAGTTGTGGACGATTGAAAGTTCATGACCAGTGTACACACAGATTCCTTTTAATTAACTTAGCACCACATAGTGATCATCGTGTGTCATATAGAGTCATATTGACTAAAGTTAGACCGAGTCGCATTTGATCAGATTAAGATATGATCCAATGGTTGAGCATGATGGCGTTATCGCAAGTCACATGACATTTAAACATCATGCAATGGTGAAAAGGATGACAGGTTTCCTAGGCCCACCAAGATGTATAGGTGGAATGACATGGATATATATGTTGGAATTTGGTTGGAAGGACATAATGATTAGAATACATAAAGCTACATAAAGTTGAGTAAACGATAGACTACTTAAAAGGCATCTTTTAGCCCGTGCCTTAAATCAACGGTTGTGATTTAATCTAGCGTGTAAAATTAATAGGCTGATAATCGAGGCACTTGGGAAAGATCTACAATTTTTGGATGAAAGATATATGAATAAACGTGATGGTGTGATGGAGAAATGAATGGGCTTTAACCACTATGCAATAGCGAAGGATGCGACACATGGAAAAAATGGGAAAACAACAAAAATCCTCGACAATAACATTGAAATAATATTATTACGTGGCATTTTGAATATTCAACCTTCTATTATACTTAGGGTTTTTTTATTGTTTAATTATTCAAATTTTCATGCAGAAAACAAAGGTGGCGAACATGATATGATCAGATGGTCCAGATTCTCGATGGTGGGACAAAGGATTACATTCAAATGTGATAAAGAGGGATCACAAAGGAATGATCAACGCCATGGTCGTAGTTGATGAAAGGTGACAAACATGATCCTAGAGAATACATTCATTATCATGTGCAAATATATATGGGCTCGACATGCTCATGAGATAAACCATGGGTGGATATATGATCAAATTACTATCACAATGCAGATCCATTATTTAAATTTGTCAACTCAGACATACTATGAAAAGATCATGAATAATACCATGGATGGATATACGACTGGAGTATCAGTATGATTCAGATCTATTGTTTAAATTATTCTCATAGACATATTGTGAAATAATTTTTAAGTTATTATGAGACTTAATCAGTTGATAACTGTTAGTGAATAAGGATAATTGGTTATTCCTTTTTTGTAATTGAACATTCAGTTATTGATCACTAGATTAGGTATTTTTTAGGAAACCTCATGTTGAACTGAAGCTTGTCTGCATCCTTTGGGATTCATACTTATAAGGATACCAAGATCAACACAAAGGGGACATAATAAGACTTATTGTTACTATAGTCAGGTGGAATAGATGGATCAATAACTGCAAATGTGAACTCTATTATACTATTTTTCCATAATCAATAAAGATAAGTCCTTTTCTTCATATATATAATTATTTCATTAATCATTTTACAATTTGTCCCTTGGATAAACCAATAGAACTTCTTCAAAGTGATAGTTTCATGTGCATGTTTATTTTTATGGGACTTTGTGACTGGTCTCATCAACATATGTAAGTTGTCACCAAGTACCAGGGCACTGACCAACTTTTCCTGTAAAGGTTGTCCAGGGAATAAATTCTCTAGGCATTCAAGCACTTGAGTGTCGGGTCTCGATGGTGCGGGAGCTAAGTTGGGTGTGACTATTTTGTTCGGGGGGATAGCTTGTTTTTGACTCGTCTTCTTTAGGGATTTCATTAAGTTGGGGTTTCCTGCAATCATTTGGATTATCAAACAAACTTCAAAAGATATGCCAGGGTTAGAGTGTATTTATTCTACTTATAGTTATGCAAATACATTTAAAACATCAACCATGCTCTAATAGACTATACTAAATACTGAATATATATAGAACCAATGATTCATACATATTAAATAGCAAGGGAAAAGAGGTCATTAATATACATAAACATTAGAGCAAAGGGACATCAGAAACATACAACACAAAAGAGTGTTAACTCAGAGATCAAGACACCAACAACATCATTGCGAGAATCCTTTCTTCTTCATTAATAGTTTTCCAGCATCACAGTGTACATCAATGACTTGTTATTTATATACATACTTTCCCTAAAGCTTAACCTAATCTAACTTTACACTCAACAATAAAATATAATATCTGGTGGCCGATACTACCTGCACCACTTTATAATCACCTCAAAAAGAGCAGAGGTCTGATAGATCGGCAGAAGAAGACAAGAAGAAAGGATAGAAGAATAGGCATCGAGAAGAGTGCCAAATAAAGAATAGAGGAGATCGGATCTTTGGGGAGTTAGAGGCTACATTCCTCATTAATGCAAAATGTGGATCACTATCTTTGATGCACCAGGTAGTTAATGTTGGATCAGCACCTTGGGAAGACCACCTGTCAGGACCATCCCTCAAACTAACGTGCCTTGTTGGGGTCACCTACTTTCTGACACCCCTATTGACTATTGGATAATGACCGGTTGGCTTTGGGGAACCTGGATACAGATAATTGAAAGAATACAAAATTGTTGGATCTGAAATTATGGAATCCGGGAGCTTATGCTCAAAGAATAATGAATGTAAAAGAATGCACCCTGCTGGTGAAAATCTCCAGAATCTGGAGAACCTTATTGTCCCTTGTTGTTCTTGAATGCCTCCAAAACTTGGTTGATGCCATCTTCATCTATGTCCTTGAAACTGGCCCGATAGTACCTGGCCATCTCCACCTATTCGCCCAGATCCAAAGTATTCACTTTGAATTTTGTGGTCATCTTCACGATGTCGTGGGACTGAAGCACCATGTGAGATATATGTGACATATTTTCTCTGTCCATTCCCTCTATGGACTGATATCGAGCCTCCATTAGCTCATCAAATTTTCCTACAACATACTCCTTTGGAGTACATGTTTTGGTACTAAAGGGATCGACTCCTGAAACCCTTGTAATGAATGCCTTGTACATATTTAAAGAATACTCAACCTCTAGAACTTTATCCCGCAAGGCCCCTACCAGTTGCTTGCTTATGTAAAATTTGAGATCAAGTCTAGAGTGCTGGGTCTGGACAAAGTCAAAGGATTCCTCTCCCAAAATTCTAGCCTCGACCATGATTTCCTCTTCAAGACTCATGAGTTCCCCCAACTCATTCATCTAGGCCTCGTACTGCTCGGTCTCCCCTTCCTACAGAGAAATGGTATTTTTGGCCCGGTGCAAAATGTTGTCGAATGCGTATAGGTCTAGGAGTGTAGCTACTAGGAAACATTAGATGTTTCCTACCTGTTCATCCACCCAGTCATCATCCACCTGCACCTTATTTTTCATACTTCTTAGTGCATCTATGTCACCCTACAAAAGTGGTGGTCCGGATGTGTAAGCTTCCAAACGGATCTTGGCTAATGGCTGCGTAAGTTTGAGAAGATTTTCATTTTTATCTCTTTCCTCCTTCAACTTCTACTACTATTTGTCATAGCAGGCTTCTACCACCCTGGTTTCCTCTCTCAATAGGTCTAACTCACCCTGCTTGTCTCTCCTCCCCAGAGGCACCTCTGTAATGGAATAATCTTCAGCTCTCGTTGTTTCCACTTCTGCGTTTGGGGGAGGTGTTGCAACTATCACAACTGTATCTCCACTCAACCCAGTCTGAATGGTATGGACTCTCCAGGCCTTCTTTGCCTTGGGGATGCTTTGCATCTATGCCATCATCTCTGCCAAGGAGAGATGGGCCTTTGCCACCATTGTGTCCTTCCTCTTTCTTGAATCCACCAACCATTGTGGTGGTGGGGGTGGCCTTACTTCCAAATTTTGATCAAGTGTATCCCCTCCGGGGTTTGGTTGTTCATCCCCTATATTTGGAGTCCCTTTGGACTCCTCTCCTGCATTCCCTAGACCACCTACATCATCCACTTGTGTGGCATTAGTATTCCCTGCCTCAGTGTCCTTAGCAGCATCTATAGAATCCACATTCATATCTTCGGGGTTATCCCCCTCTTGTTGTTGTTTTTCTTTGGCATCATCTACAAGAATGTTTTCCTCTATTGGATTATCTTCTGGAGGTGGTGGAGGTGTCTGGCCAATGTTTGGTTGTTGGGCCGCTGAGACCACCTCACCAAATGTGACCCTGCTCAAGGTGGGGAAGGGCATCTAGAGCATGGTAGTTGAGGTTACGGTTGTTCTTGTAGGTCTGATTACCTCAAGCAAAGCCAGCTTCTCATATTGTACTTGTCCTTTTTTTTCTTCATTCTCAATGACAAGGATCTCCTAAACATCAGGGATATTCACCTATTCTTTCCCTTTGTCTTCTTCTACCGAGACTTCCTGCACATTGACAGCTTCCTTCTCTGGTATTTCCCCTGTAATGGGGATTATTGCTTCTTCTTGGGAAATGATCTCTTCCACCATTCTCCCGATATCCCCCTATAAATATACCAACTCGTCTGCCCCAAATATGTGATCAAAGTCATTGTGTGGAGGGGAGATCTCCGAGGATTTGTCTAGCTGATTTTCGGCTCCAAGGAGTCAGAGGAGACAATATGTATTTTGAGGATGTTGGCCATCCCAAACTCTGCCTCTATCTTAGGTTTAGGAACACTTGTTCCTTTCTTCTTTCTTCTTGTTACCAATAATGGCCTAGCATCTAACATGGATGCACGTTCTTCACCCGCTCCTATCCCCGCTGCTTGGATCATGAGTTCTGCAAGGGAAGGGGAACCAGCAAGGAGGGAAGGTTTTTCCTGGACTACCAAGAGACCAAGATAGGTGGTTAACACCTCTCTCATCTGCTGGGATGCTGCCAGATAAGGTTGCACCTTCTCTATAGTAGGAACCGTAACATTTGACAAAAATTGGGCCGTGGCTCCCATTTTTGTTTTTCCTTTATCCTCACCCTGTGAAGAGGTTTCAGCCCCAGATGTAGATCCATTCAAAAATGGGCCAAATATTATTGTACTCTTTGGTCACACCTTCTAAAAATATGCATGACTACATTCAATTATATTGTGGGTGATGTCCTCAATCGTCAGGCCTTCTGGGGTGTCCCGGTCCACCAGAGGGAGAGCCATCTTGTCTACTCCCTGGGCCATATACTGCAGATCTACCGTACACCCGATATCTAAAAACTCATTGGGGAACTTTTGAAGCTTGAGCTTCTTCATCATTCCTTGAGTCATTCGGATGAAGTGTCTATTACAGACCTCAAAGTCATCCTGGCAATCTTCCCAAAAATATTCTAAGTGAAGCTCATGGGGGTCTGCTACCCAACAAAGTGCCATCGCTATCTTGCCCGGTGGATCAAAATTCTTCCACTCCAAATAAAATTTTATAAGCCCCAGACTCTTGAGTTTGTTGTATGATTCCTTTTCCACTGCAAGGCTACAATAATAGTTCCCACATGCTATTGGGAACGGATTATTGGTGACCTTCTTCAATGCAGAGAAGGCATTTAGCTCCTAAATTTTTCTACAGCACTCTAAAATAATTATCATATCCCCATAATGTTTGGGTAATAGATAGGGTTTCCCAGAGAAGCTGGTCACCCGAATGTATGAGTGTTGCTAAAATTGAATATAATAATGGCCATAAGTGTTGACTAGGTTCATTGCCTCCTTTGAGAGCCAGCATCCGGCATCCTAAGTGGGTGTAAGAATATGATAGTAAATGAAAGCATCATTTACTCTAAAGAAGCTGGGGAAACTAGCCTCCCATTGTATCTGTGGGAAATAATCCCATGGAGCATTATGGCCTTTGCCAGTTCTAAGCACACCTATTGTAAGTAATCCCTGGGTCACGAGGTGTTGTTGTGCTAGTGTCCATAATACTTAAGAAGTTATGTAAAATTTAGGGGACCAGGTGACCTTGACGAGTTGGGCATCCACATGATTTGTGATGATCACTACCCAGTCAAAAGCTTGCCCGCCGGAGGTGATGTCAAACAAGTAGTAGTACATCCATGCCAAGAATTCTCAGGCATGGGACTATCCAAATACCCTGCATAATGCGATGATCCCCATCTGTATGCTTTCTTTAAATTTTTTTCTGGGGGATCTCCAGCTTCATCTTTTTATAGTCTTTGCTGGGGTCCTAAGCCAATTGGCATTGAGATATGGTCGGGTTGCTCCCGGGAGCTTTTCAAATTCACTGATTTCCTGGGCTCGGGTGAGGACTATAGCATTTTAAAACTGGGGGATCCCTAGCCCTAAAGAGAGGGTTGCAACGTCAAGAGACACCATGGGTGTTGGATAGCCCAAAGGAAAAAGAGAGGCAAGCATGACAGCCCAGACGGCTGGATTGTAGTGATTGTAGTGTTCTGCAAGTGTAAGAATGAGCTTCGGAGCCTGCACTAAGCAGGGGAAGCATGCCTCCTTAAGGATTCTGGAGGTGGCCACATGAAGTGCCATCAGATCTCCAACCTTGCATTGAATAAACATTATTTTTACTAAGGCTTGCATTTTGTCCCATACGCAAACACTTGTGTCAGTGATCAACTACAGCTTGGAATCAACCTTTGATCCCAAAATAACTTCTCCCTTTATGTATTTCATTGAGAGTGGGATTTTTTCCAAGGCCTTCTTGGCCTTTATCTTGGTGACCGCCCTGGTTGAAGTAGTGGGGAGTTATAGACTCCCAGGTGGAGAAGGTGATGCAGACTCTTCAGACATGTTTAATGAGTAAGTTTTAGCAACTTGCTAGACCAGACAATTGTCAGCATATATATATAAAAACAAAAAGCAATCTCTGATCTCGGGACTTTCACCACCGCTTCGCATGTGTTCCTAAAAATATGTTAGTTTGCATTAAACCCTGGAAATATAATATATTAAGCACTAATGACTTAGGAACTTGATCAACGCCTACAGGTTCCAGGGATTCTGGCTCATGTGATGAATGAAACGAAGGACCCAGGGGAACCTGGGACTTAGAGTCTGGATAAGATGACCATTATGATATGACCAGGAATTAGCCATACTAGGATGATATGGGCTATCATGTGGTCAATCAGTAAAGGAAGTAAAGGAAATAATGGTGACAGCTCTTTTAACACACAAGAAAGTGACTGCCACTTGGGCCGATTTTAAATGCTCATGCGTGGGGACTTAAACCTGCCATTAAGATGGAAATGACAAAGGAGAGAGAAAAATTCCATGGCTCAAATAGGTGAGGTGGTGAGTTCAAACTGTGGTGAATACCTCTCTGACAAGCTCAATAATTTGGCTAAATGTGAGAGGGCACAGTGAGCTCGACGCAAAACCAGGAAGGATATACTTGAAATATACAAATTTATAAAGGGTCGAGGCATGGTGAGGGATGAAGCACAACTTGCAGGATGATCGAAAATGAGCCTACACATAGCTATTTACATGCAACTTATAGAAATGTATAGGGATATATATAAAATTTACAAAGTATACACAAGCATTTTATACTAAACTTACAACTTCATAGAGGGCAAACGACCCTCTGGCAGAGCCATCCTAAAATGAGAGGAAACAACAAGAGCCAAAACTAGAAACGGAAACAAAATAGAACAAAAAGGAAAACCAAACAAAAAAAAATAGAAGCAAACAAGAAAACATGAAGGAAAAGAGCCAGAAAGGCCTACCTAAAAACACAAAGAAAATGGGAGGAAGAGCACGAGAGGCACTCTGCAAACCAGGAAGCTTCAAACAACTACTAACACACCACCATGAATTACTGCTAATCCACTGTTAATCATAGAGAGCAACTCAAACTTAAACATTGTTTGATTTCCTTAATCGCCTTTCAATCACTTTAATTTCTTTGAGTATTTTGATCGCGGTAAATGTGAAACTGATAGGTAAATCCTATTTATACCCTCAGGGTAAAACATCCTGCTTTCCTTCCACAAAATATGGAAAAGGAAAAACTCCAGACTCTGGGCCAAGGGATTTCATGTAGTTATACCCTCTAACAAAAGAGGAAATAGTTACAAGGAATCCCAGAGTCTGGGATTCGGCTAACTCAAAAGACAAGTGCACAATCCGGGACCGGGTCCCGGAGGAAAAAGAGCCAAAAAGAAAAGAAAACAACCCTCGTTAAAGAAAATCCCAAAGGGAAACAAAAGGAAACAAAAAGAAACCAAGGAAAAGAAAAAGTGAAAAGGGGGGACCCAACATTTTGCCCACAAAATGTAGGGACGGGTATGCAGGGCATAACAGTTTCTTGGTTTAATTCATAGTCTATACTTTCAATTGGTTTTCTCATTTTGCATGGTTAAATTTTGTTGATTGAGGCATCATTCAATTGGTCTATCATTTTAGAAGTATTACCCTTTTGGAATATCTTTGAATTTGTTCTAGGTTGCATGTACATTTCATAACACCTTTGAAGTGATAAGTTTTCTTCCAAAACTATCTCTAAGGTTGAACATAGGACTGAAATGATAGTGACTCTATTGCCCATAGTTGAATAAGGCACTGGTCTTTCTTTCTTATTGGATTATGTTCATAGTTTTATTGTTTAAAGTTTTGAGATACTATATCCATCTGTTCTATTCAGTACGTATCTTGAATCCATCAACATTCTTTAAAATTCTTGCAACATTACATTAAACACTTGATAATACATTTCTCTTAGTTTTAGGATCTCAATAGTACTTTTCCATACTTTGAGAGAAAGGAGTTTGGAACACATATTATCTGCTCTAAAAAGCCCTAGATATTTGCGAGATAATTTTAGGGTATAGGCCCACCAGCCTTGGTTCTATAGAGCCAAAATTGTAGAAGGTTGATACTTGGAATAGGTTGAAACCTTGTTTGTTGGAAAATCACCTGGGTTTCCCATCATTGGATAGGAAAAATCCATAGGAAATCCAATCTGTTGATTTCAGCACCAATAGATTCAAAGAAACCATGTACAAAGATATTTTCTCCTAGTACAAAGCTATTTTCTCCTCTAAAATTATACAAGGAAGAAAATTCTTCAGCCTAGGATAAATCACCTTTAAGAAGACCTTATAGGTCACATTAAATAATGAGATAGGTCTAAAATCATCAAACAATACAACTATATCCCTTTTTGGTATCAAAGCTATAAAAAAATTATTCAATTCCCTACACATATAGGCTTGAGAGCACGAATCTTCAATCACTCTCCAAAGATAAATCTTAATAGCCTCCCATACTTTTTGGGAAGATTTGGAAGGAAACCATTTGGGCATGGTGCCCTATCATTACAAAGAGAAAATAAGGCCTTTTTGAATTATTCAAGGACAACCAGTCTAAGAAACAAGCATTATGACCCTCTAAGGCAATCTTAGGGATGATGTTTTCCACCTCAACATCACCAAGTAGGGAGGTCTAAGTAAAATAGAAAAGAGAGGAGAAGTACTTGATATCTTCCTTACTAATTTCCTCTCTCTTAGTGAGCAGAGCTCCACTAACATCCTTAATTTCTAAAATTATGTTCTTAAATGTTCGATCCTTCATAGAAGAATGAAAAAAAATTGGTATTACTATCTCCTTATGAAATTAAAAATTATTCATACCTTGACTAATCACCACCGAGTGTAGTTTTTCCAAGTCCCTTTCAATTCCAACTATCCTCGCAATTTTTTTTAAAGTGGTGCTTGTTCCAATATTTGAGATTTTCTTTGACAAATTGAAGGATTATTTAAAAAATAGAAGACCTTCATACCACTCACATGAGGGGAAATATTCCACCAAATATCAACTAAATCAAGTAAGTTAAGATCACTTAAACATATATATCAAAATTTAAAGGGAGATCCAATGGGATCAGAGTCATCTTGAAAGTGAAGAGAAATGGGGTAGTAATCCGACCCTGCAAACTAGAGAAAATGAGATTCAAAGATAAAGGAGAATTGAATCCAACTCCCAACCACAAATAAATGATCAAATTTATCTACAATATTGAAGAAATTTAACCTCCTATTGGTCCTGTTAGGTCTTTTTCTTGCAAGTTCTTAATACAGTATAAAACCTTAAATCTTATATTTCCAATTTATAACTCATGCAAGCTAAAGCCTAATTGATGAGGACTAATTCCTCCTTCTAATTTGAGATCCACAGGCTTAGGCAAGTGTACCTTCAAATGATTACTGATTCTTAGTATCTATGATAGTGGATTAGGGCTTTCACTGATTGGCTAATTGTCCGTCATTGTATCACCTGAGAAAACACCTTGCAAATGACTGTAATTAACTTAATACAGAGCCTTACAAGCCAAATTTTGATCTTGACAATAACAAACATTAGTGAGATAAGGATTCTCATCCTTCTTCCTTTTGGAGTTCTTTGAACTTAGGAGGGCTAACCTAGTGATTCTCTCTTTAAGGAATCAACAAAATGAATTGTATTCTCTAATACAATTTCTTAAACATATATATATTATTTGTAACTAAAAAATGAATGATTTTTCTCTTTTAATATTGGATGATGATTAAATTCTTGCCAAACCTTAAACCAATGCCTAATTCTTGGGCAAATAGTCAATTTCAAATATAAATCCACAATAATCAGATTAATGAAAATACATGTAGTTTAGAAAGAATGTCTTATAGACTACCTTTTCACTTCCACACCTCTATTATTAGATCCTTACACCAATGTTTAACTCTTAGGAATCACTTAAAAGAATTACTCTTTCCTTGAAAGAACTTATAAGTAATTGCACAATCACCTTGTAACTGGTATATCTAAGATGCCTTGCAAATTAAACATACAAGAGTTTAAAAATAAATATAAAGAGATAACACAAGATATTTAACATAAACTAAAATGTATTTTATTAATATCTTACTACTTCAAATACATTCAATAGAAAAAAAACACAAAGCTCAGATAAAATTGAGTAGTCTGCCTTGCAGTTGTATATTTCACCATACTTACAAAAATGTTACATCTTGCTAAATATAGAGTCTTAACCATCTTTGAATCCTTAAAGAATAAGGATACAACAAGATTCAGATGGCTTTAGACCTAACCCTAAAATATACTAGAAGACAAAATACAATAAGACCTTAAGCGGTGGAAAAACAAAATAGGAATGCAATCAAATTTGATCTTCAAATCCTTGATAGTTGGCACCTTTGTCTGTTGATATTTTGGATAGCCTCCAATAGTTACTGTGAGATCTAGTGACTACCATTACAGACTAACTTACAATAGTATTTCTGATGACTAACCTCCATGTGCTCAAAGATCATGTGCTAGGTGTCTCTTTACTCCTCGTCCAGTATGTCTAGTTCAACTATTGCAGGCTTCTTTTTCCTGGGATTGGTTGGAACGTCCCATTCTACAACCTCTACCTCTATAGGATAATTAAATCCTTGAATTCTTTCCAATTATGCCTTTTGTCTCTCCCATCTAGCATCTGTTATGCTTTTGACATCTGTAACAAAATTATTGAAGTCTATTTCGGCCTTAAATGCCTCATCTAAGGTTTTATTGAACCTTTACATATCTAATTTATCATTGTTAAAAATAAATGCCTCTTTATTAGGTAGTAATGCATCAAATTCTCCTCTCCATACCTCTACTGCCTTGATCTGATCATCTTCTCCCTTTATCAAAGGAACAAACTTATTGTAATCTGAGCCAAACATGTTGATTATGGCCTCAATCTGATTTGCCTTGCCCTTAAAGAAAGACAAGGTTACCCCAATTTTCTCAATCTCCTCACCAAATTGTGTCACAATCTCTAGGAGGTCTACCCTAAGTGACTGTAGGGCTGCTAATATTTCAAATAAATTTTTCCTTACTGACCAAGTCCCAAAATAGGGGTTCAAAGTTGAAACAAAATTAGTTACCTCTATTTGCAAACTAGGCAACTTGTTATAAGCACCATGTACCAAATCAACTTTGTCTTTCAAAATATTGATCTATGTTGTAAGAATTTTTCTAAGGCTTCTAGAGCCACTTTATTATGCTCACTATCCTTCTTCTCTATTTCCTTTGGAATATCCCCTGCATCCTCTATTTGTACTAATACATCTGCAACTTGCTTAGGCTCAGCAGGAGTAGTCTCAGGAATCTCTTGTAAATTTACATTCATCTCTGCTACTAGATTTTCAAATGCATTGATATTAATTAAGCTTCTAGGTTTTCCTCTATTAGTAAGCATGGCTGAACTTTGGCGTAAGTGGGGATTCAACAGATACTATCCTTGCCATCCTTAGGTTGTGATGTGTTTGTTTCAATTTTACAATAGCCATTCTTCACAACGTGTCTTGTGTGGGTGTTTCAAAATTTTAAAGAGAAATTTCAAAAACATTCCAAACATTTCAAAAATATTCCCAAACATTCTTGAATACTTTGATTCTTCCCAAAACATCTTGTTTCAAAACCTTGTGAACATATGGAGACCAGAAAAAATTGTCTTGGAGCCTTGCGGATTGCTTCATTCTTGCATATCCATAGCATAATCCCTTTTGCATACATTGCATTAGTATCCTTGCATTTTCAATCTTAATCCTTTTGCATTAAGCTTGCATCATAACATCTTTCCTTGCAAAAATCCTCATGTTGCATTTAGATCCTTTTCAAAGACTTTGTAAAATCCCAAAGGGATTCAAATTTTAGGGTCTTACCTTATGTCATTGAAGAAAGAATCTTGACTTGGTCCCTTATTCCCAAATTTCAAACCCCACTGTCATTTGGTCTCACTCCATCTTTGTCATGTTGGATTGGACCTAATCCCTTTTTATCCCTTTATCAAATTGATCCCTTTTAAATTCAAGATCCCTATTCACTTTCCTAAGGTTAGGCTCTTAGGTTTGCGATTTCCAAGATTTTTCAAATTAAAAAAAAATCAATTGTATTAATCCATAGGTTTCTTTGCATACATCATCCAAAGTCCAAATTTGCATTTGCATAAAGTCCTTTCATATTTAGGTTGCATTTTCATCCTAAAAGTCCCTCAAAAATTCCAAAAAAATATTGCATTTGCATATAGTCATCATGTCAATCTTTACTAGGTTCTAAGCATCCAAAAGGCAACAAGAAATGTATCAACTCATGGGTCCATCACAAGGAAACTCACAATTACATTTTGACCAAAGAAAAGATATACCTTTGCAACAACAAGCTTTTGAGCCAAGGAAAATGATATCAACACAACCAGACAATCAATTTCATCAAGTCCATTAAAACATTACTAAAAATTTGCAAACAAAATTGGCTAAAGAAAAGAATCTCTTGGAAGAGAAGGTTACCAAGATGATAAAGAGTAGACAAGAGATGGTCAAACTCCTTGGATGTCCAAGTGAATCTTTTGGGGAAATTGACACACAATCTCTCATTGAGAAATCAAAGATACCCAAACTCATTTTACAACTCAATGAGGCAAATGAACAATTTAACAAGGCCCAATTCAATCATGTGCAAGAGCCAATATTTTTCAATCAAGTCCTAGAGAAAGCTCAATTCAATCAAACTTCAAACCAGTCTCCATGTTCTCAAATTTCAAATCAATCATTCAACCAAGTTCCAAATCAAACCTTTCAACCTGACTGTGGCATAATTCAAATAGGGCCACCACCAAATTATGAACCAATCTTCATTCCAATGCAACCAAGTGATCT
>MU227491.1:1214319-1226845 GCA_018584345.1 Thuja plicata
TTTGTTCTCTTCTTTTGAGACTTCTCCTATTCCTCATATTCTCATGGGGAATAACACTGTACAGACAGTCTGTGGGACAGGTTTGGTCAGCATTCAGGATGGCACATTCAATGATGTATTGTATGTTACATCTCTCTCTGCAAACCTTCTCTCAATTTATCAGATTACACACAGTGGGTCAGGGAAGACAGTTGAGTTCACGGTCGATTCAGCCTTCATCAGGGATAGTGTGACAGGAGACATTATTACTACAGGGATAGTTGATCATTCCACCCGTCTCTACACCTTCTCTCACTTTGGTCCACCATCTCCATTTTTGGAGCTTAGCTCTCCTCTTTTGAGAGAGTATCATGCGGTGCAGTCAGGTCGCTTGAACCTTTGTGTTTTTCTAGAGACCAGTGTTGTGACTACCACACCTCATCCTGAGGAGTACTTTTCTCTTCAGCAGGATTCATCTTTAGCACTGCTTGACCCTCTAGCTCCATCCATCGAGCCACCAGGTGCAGTTGTTGAGGACTCTCCAGAGGACATTCATCTCCTCTTTGATGACAGTGTTAGCACACCTGTCATACCATTTACATTGGGGATTCCCTTTCAGGATCCTCATGTCTACTCCTTTGAGCATCAGCTCAGCCTTCCAGTGACACCTCATCTTTTGAGGTCACCTCTTCAGTGCCCACTTCCTTTCACTCCTTTACTTTGGAGTCATGGTGGTTTGTTCATTGATCCAGGGGTTCTTTCATTTCGGGGGGGGCTTTGGAGCCTCGACCCTCTCTCACGGGGGGTTGGCAGCACGCATTGTACTACTGGCTTTGAGAGAGTCTCTTGAAGTCATTCCTTTGTCTTTGCTTTCTTTTATATCTCTTTTTGGAGAGGATTTTTTCCCACTGGGTTTTCTCCTTTGTCTCTGGTTTATAGAGATTTCCTTGTACTGGGTACTTGATCAGGCCTTGTTGCTGGGACCCATTTCTTGCTTTCATAGTTTTGCTAGGTCAGCTTTCTCCCTGCGTTCAGCTTAAGGGGGGGTGTTAGAGTATTATTACCTTACGCTTATTAATTAATTCATATTGATTTAATTATATAAGTTCATATTACTCTAGTTGCTTAAGCTTCACTTAGGTGCATTTTTAATTAATTCTTAATTAATAATGTGCAGCCTAGTCTTCTCCTTTAGGGTTTCTATCTCACCTTTTATAAGGTTGAGCTTTGTACTTTTTAATTAATTCAGATGATATTTTTTCTCTCACATTTTGAGTAAACTTCTGAGTTCTTCTTTTTCCATTTGGTTGCTCCATTCTTTGTGACAGGTTTATTGCATGCAGCTGGATCTTGGAGTTGAATCTGATATTTCATCAGTTTCTACACATATGTATACCTCCCCCTTCAACCCTTTCATCCATCTTAGGTCCATATGTTCCTCCCTTCACTAGCTTGTAATCCCCTTACCCTTTCCCACATGCAAGTCAGCAAAGGCATACACCCTGGAGAACCTTCCATCCATCCAAAATACCTCCATACAATTCCTATCCATCCATGAATTCCATTCCCTTTCAAATCAATTTGGATTCCAAACATAAAATTCATAAGTCAAGAAATCCACATGCTATCAAGAATCAACATGTCCAGTATAATCAACATGTACAAAAGAAGAAAAATTTGATCCAAAATAAAAAAGAATTAGCAAAAAGGCTACAAAGGCCCATGGAGCAAAAAATAAAGTCAAAATCCATATGGGTTCCAAAATCCATTGTGCAAGCAATACATTCAAAGGACCCTCAAAATAATGAAAAATCAAAAAGCATGTGGATTCCCAGGAAGCTCCTTGAAGCACAAATTCCTACAGAAAAATCCAAATTGGCATCCAAAATTGCTATCCCTCCATATAAATGTCTTCCATCTTCCAAATCCATTTTGGGTCCTTGTGTCCCAAAATCCATATCCATTCGTTCATTAATCCTTCAAAATCCAAAATCTCATTTTCCTCTATCACTCCATCACCCCTCAAGGTGTGTGCCAATGTTGTTCTTGCATCCATTCCCTTCCACTTCAAAGAAAGATGGAGTGCATTCCCTTTATTATCCAACACCTATTTTCCAACCTTTCATCCAACCTATCAAATCCCTTGCATAAAGCTTGTCCCATCCTTATCCAATCACCCACTTCATATCCCTTTGTCATTACCCTACCAACATCTTTGCACAATATCTTTCAAAAAAACATTTCAAAGAGTAAGGCGCTTGAGTCCTCTATCATTGTCACTTCATGCATCTAGTTTTTTTCCAAAATGTTGAAAAATGTCAAAAAAAAAGAAGAAAAAACCAAAAAACCAAAAAAAAAATGAGAAATGAAAAAAGTTGCCTTGATGAAAACCTGGCAAACGGGCATCTTGGCAACACAAAAAAAAGACTCAAAATAAATAATTTTGTCCAATAGTGAAAACCTGGCAAACAGGCGCTTTGGGCAAGTACCATGATGAAAACCTGGCACATAGGCGTCATGTGTAATTATATGAACTTCTTGCAGTCTATACTTGGGGGCAGATTTCATTGGTGTTATCCTCCATTACCCTTGTCATTATCCTCTATTATCCCCCAACATGTCCTCCATTATCCTATGCCTATCATAATACATTATCTTATCCCCCTTTCCCCAACTTTGATCTTGAAATGGTTACAAATCTTCCTTGAAGCATCACATGTCCTATCTGCTTTACATTGTCTTGATCCCTTTGGTTTATATTGCATACCCTATCAACACCCATATATCCCTTATCCCTGATTGATCTTGCATATCCTATCCATACCCTATCATTTTCCTATTCATATCCTGTCATTATCCTATCCAGGTCCTAACATTGTCCTATCCAACTCCCTATCTTGGTCTTGATGTCAAAAAAGGACGTTCAATGCACAACATGTTTTCAAAGAAAAACCTCTTGACATGTCCATTTCTCGCATTCTATCCACTGCACTATCTCATTACCTTATCATTGTCTTAATCTAGTCCCTTCACTTGGCACAAAAATTATTATCCCATTTCTTGGATAGTCCTTGGCACCTAAACAAATCCCATGCAAGTGACCCTTGGCCTTTGTCCATCTACCAGTCCATTTCTCCTTTGACAATGTCCTTGCCTTGCTAGACACTGGGGAAATTCAAATCTTGCAACTTGTAAATATCTTAATGTCCTGAAAAAATCCTAAAAATCCAAATATGCAAAAATTCCAAAAAAAATTACATAATGTCCTGAAAAAAAATTCCTAAAAATCAAATACGATCCTGAAAAAAGACCAAAAAAATTCAAATATATCAAAAATCCTAAAGATTTCAAAAATCTCTTCAAAAACCTACAATAAATTTGTACATACTTGTCTTCTTTTTGCAAATCAAACATCATGTTGCCGACATCAGTGGCAAAATCATCAATCTGCACTTAACAAAATCATGCATTAATAGACAAACTATCCAATCCAATTAGCAATCAATCATATCAAAATTGTCTTATCAATCAATCAACATCAATTCTTTATCAATCATCATTTTCTCTTATGCAGGGTGTGGTATACTTGAAACTAGACGGTATTTGTCTTAGATGGGGTACTTCATTCCTGAAACTAGACATCATCATCATTAATCATACAAACTAACAACTTTGACAATAAGATCAGACTGGTTGTTGAATTTCTTGGTACAGTGAGTCTTATCTTTTATTGATTTATCTTTGATCATGTTCTTATGCTACTCTAGGATTTCACTGAGTGATGAGAGTGGTCAAGATGGTTCATGATCCTTTATTTTTGTTTTTGTCTTATGCTTGTGGGGTGTTTTTCATAAAGTTCTGGGGCACATATGTCATATGCTTCAGGATGGATGGAAATATTCCTTGTCTGCAATGTGTTTGTTTTTACACAAAGGGATCGCATTATCACCCTGACTTTCTATGTCATGGTGTGACGCATCCAATTTTTCATATAAAATAAAGCTCTTATGAAAATAATGCACTTATGAAATCAATGTTTCATCACTACTAACTATTCTTCTCTTTCATCTAAATATTTCTTCCATCAATCCCAGCAATCACTTCTCTTTTCGCAAAATTATCCTCCTGTCAATTTCTGCCCAATTTCCTGAGGGGGCATCCCACCTCCATTCTGTCGATCCACTGGGGCATGATTCTTAAAATTTTTTTGACACAACGCTCATAATCGTATTGTATCAAAGAGGGGCAAAATGTAGACACTAAAAAATGGTTCAATACTTGCGCCCCATTTTAACATGTCTTCTATATTGTGTGTTTTATCACCAATATTGTGTCATTCTTCTATTAATTAAATAATGATAAATATTTAATTAATAACTAAAATTTGTCCCTAAGTATCATCATATTCTGATCAATTTGATCTTTTGATCATGTCTAATAATGTCATTTTTCATCATTGATCATTTTAATCATGTCAATACAATTAATTCATCTTCTATAGGGGTAAATAATCATTAATTTATTCCCTATTCCTAATTCCTAACCTATGATAAATAAATAAACTTTATTTATCTCAATGTTCCATCTTTTTCCCATAATTAATTAATTATATTGATTAATTATCTAATGTCAAATTTGGGAATTATTATTAATTTCCTAATTTCTAATTTCTAATTTTTCCTATTTCCTAATTCCTAATTTACTAACATGAGTGGAATAAATTTAAAAATTAATTATCCACTCATACCTCTTTTCTAGCCTCCACTTCCTCAATTTCAGCCTCCACCTTCTATTTTCCTTTTGTCATATTTGTCATAGTTTATGACAAATTTATCTTTCTTCACTCACTAATTTCTAATTGTGCATTCAATTTGTCATAAGTTGTCATAATTAATGACAAGTTTCCTTGTTCAAATTTGCCAATTGTCATAATTTATGACAATTTCCCTTTTGCACATTTAATTACTAATTTTACAATTTGAGCTCTTATCTTCTATAAATTGAGCTCATTTTGTCTTTCTTTGGTAAGAACCACATCTTTCAAATCTTCTCGTTATCATGCCAAATTGCTTTCATGGATAAGTGCAAAATCATCATGGCAGCTACATCAACTCATTTTGAGAAGCAAGAAAGGACATTGGAGTCCATTTGAGGGAGTTTTTATTATATTTATTTGCATATATTTTTAGTACTCTTTCTCAATTTCTCTAATGTTAGGATAGGATTGTTATTTGTATGCTTTTATAGGTTGTGGTTGCCTTGCATGCAAATTTTTTCTTCTTTTTCCTCTCCTTCACTTAGTTCTCTTTCTTTCACCACAATAATTGCCTCATCAAACACCCTTTGATATATTTTAGACATTTATTCAGAGTTTGCTTCATTTAGATGAGAAAAGTGAGTGAGAGACTATGAAACCTCCAAATCACCTGCAATATGGATGGACCATATGATTTTGTCTCCATCCATATTTTCTTATACATTTATCAATGATGGCTTCTGGGTCTTGGGAGCTAGAGCCCACATAGCTAATGTTTGGGACTGTGCATTATACCCACATCCTTTAATCATCTCTCCCACTTGTATTTCTGAAGACAATTTGATATCTGGATGCCTCCTTATTTGGTCAATGATGAAAGCTGAAGCCAGATCCCATCTATCTACTAGTAGCATCCCACTAGACTTAATTAGTTGTCTAGCTTCATCTAGTGTTATATTTTTTGATTCAAGATCATATTCTTGTAGGGCCTGCAAGACTTCACTTGTTACCACTTCTCCTCCTGCCAATTGCAACTATGACCCTTGCAACTATGACCCCACTTGTTTTTGTTTCTCCCACATGAGAAATTCATTGAATTCTTTGGTTTTTATAAAGTTGTCATCATTCAAGAATTGTTCTTGTTGTATCTCCCTCTCATCTTGGTATAATAAGAGAGGCATTTCAACATTTTCTTTTGTATCCTCTCTTTTCTTCTTTCCTTCCCTTATAAACTTTCTAAGTTGATGATCATAAGCTCTATTACTAGTGAATAATGCACTCACTTTATCCTTTTTCATTTTCTGTGTCTTAACATTAGAAGGCTCCCTTGTTTCCACCTTTTTCTTTTTATTGTGAGGTTCATCATTCACCTCAGCCTCTTTCTCTTGAGTTAAATCCATTATATTTTCTTTAGTTTGAGGTGGCTGGTCCATTGGTGGTGGGATATGTACTGAATAGCTTCTATCACTGTATTATGAGGATGAGTATTTGTTTGGACCTCTATCCTTATCTTGTATCTGCTCCTCCATCTAGTTGCACAATGTTCCATAAAACTCAATCATTTTATCCAGTCTCTATAAATAAGGAACATTAGGGAAGTAATCCCTAAAAGGGATCCCTTTATTCTTAAGTTGTTGTTCCAGATCCATCAGTTCTTGGAACTTATCTTCTTTTCTCAAATATTCATCATCCTCTAGGATGTTCCTAATGAGGTCTTATTCAATACATTGCTCATGCACTTTGGTATTAGGAATGGTTGGTGTTAAGAGTTTATTTGCACTGAATATAAAACCCTCTGTATCAACATACCTATATAGGGCTACACTCATTCTAAAGTGACCTAACCATCTGTTCACTGAATCATATTCCCTCTTGCCAATTGTGAAATCATAAAATTGAAATTGATGAGGGGTGAATGTACCTTTTCTATGTGGATCCAAATGCTCCTTATCAGTCAACATGAGTTTCCATATGAATTCAATGACAAAATTTCTTGGGGACACACGGTATGGTAGAATATGTGGTGGCTAGGAGAAACCATAAACTCTTATCAAAGTGAAATCCTTTTGGTAGTAAAAGTCTCCCCAATTTTGGATCCATTCCATTTGTCAACAAACTTACAAGGCATGATTAATTGCAATACCTTAATTGGTAATATAGTCATATTGACTACCAAACTGCTTAATAAAGGATATACCATCCAGTTTTGGAAAGCACAAAATTCATTCTCCCTAGATGTATAATTACACACCCTCAAACAGAGTTTTATATGGTTAGATTGACCTTGGTATAATCTCCTAGGTCTCAAATTGGGCTGGTCCATGATATTGAAGTTATAAAATCAAATCAAATGCATCAATAAAGAAGACTGCAAAAATTTAGGGTTGGATTCCTTCTTTTGGATATCTACAAACCCTTAATGCATTTTTTCAATCACATATTGGA
This sequence comes from Thuja plicata, assembly GCA_018584345.1. Classification (NCBI taxonomy): domain Eukaryota; kingdom Viridiplantae; phylum Streptophyta; class Pinopsida; order Cupressales; family Cupressaceae; genus Thuja; species Thuja plicata. The sequence goes on from MU227491.1 coordinate 1,221,500, forward strand.
TGTAGTCATAGTCTCTACTGACATGTGGACTTTGCAGGTCCAAAAAAATCATCATAATATCAGAGGATGTTCTTTCTCTTCCCCCATCAACTCCTAGAACTCTACACGGACCGTAAGAAATATATTTCATGTAAAAGGCTAGATCCTTGTAGAAGTAAGGTGCAGTATTAATAGAAATGGGTGCTATGTAATTTTTGGTACCTTTAGGCACATGAATTTGAATCAACTTTGATACTAATGGAGTTCTAATTTTAGAGGCTCCATTTTTGTACAAGAGTATACATACCATATACCGATGATTATAAGGAATCACATTATATGAGGAAGGGAGCACTGTGAAGGTTTGAATGAGCTATCAGGAGCTGTTGAAGTGTTATGTATTGATTGAACTGTACTATAGACCAACAAAGCCCAGAAAAGGAAGTATTAGTTCTGTTCTCTCCAAGCTACTAAGTTTTTCCAAATAATAAGGAGTACTGGGCAGGTTCAGTCATCATATCAAGTTCAATGCTGTGTATAACTTCTGAGTTAGTCTTGATTGATATTAAAGAATGGGTGGAATATGTGGTGCGTTCATGGTAAAGTCAAAGACATGCTAGAGTCAAACGTGGTTAATCGAGGTGCAAAGAATTTGTATATTTGGCATCTGTAGAACTAAGGCGTGAGTCATTGACAATGTCTTTACCATGATTGAGGTGTTAAAAATAGTCGCAGAAGGAGGAAAGCTTCAAACGAGTCCAATGAATCAATACTCAGGAGTCATTATCCTCAGTGATTGAGTACCAAAAGCATCTATGACATTCAGATGTGCAAAATGAGACTCTACATCGAAGATTATAAGTAAGAATGAAGTCCACATACAACACTAATAAGTTGGCAGGAAGAAACATTAAGACCAAGCATCCCACACGACATGATTTTCATTCCTAGATAAGAGGAGGAATTTCTGCTTTTTTCTCCTAGTGCAAAAGACATAATAATGACGAATATTTCAATACTTCTGATCCATTTTCCCTCCGAGTTCACGTGAGAATCACAGAGATAACATCATTTTGTCACAATGGAGGTTGTAAAAGAAGTCATCATGCTTGACGGGAATGACAATTATAGAACATGCTTACCTTTTTATGTAAGACTTGTGCTACGTAATTGCACCGGTAGCGATTAGTTTTTGTTTTGAAAAGTCGCATCAGGTCGGAGATCACATCCTCTACGTGTCTCATTCACAATCATGCTCGTGTTCCATATGAGAGGATGATTACAAAATATCCGTTTCAGTTCGCCGAGTTATAATTATGTTACAAGATAAAATATGCGGTTACTTATTAGGAAACGGTGTGTCATTTAATAATAACCATGCGACTTTCTATTTTCATATAAATATGAGATGCAAAAAGAGATGGAAAAASAGGACAGATTTCAATAGAARCATTTTTATATATTTTGTATGGAGGGATAAGGGAAATAATATGATTTTATAAATATAAATTTATTTTATTTTAATAATAAAATAAAACATCCTTTGTTATTTGTTAAAGGCATAGAGAATTAAACTATTGATGAACCGTCCTTTATAATTATTATTTTTGAATATTATGTGCAATTTAAATATCGGATAAGTGGATACAGTCAGATAGCATCCTAAACTCACACTGAAATAATTTAGGATTGCATAAATATTTGATTTGCCGCGTCTTGATTATTGAATTGATTAGCAATATAAATGCTTTGAACATTATAAAGTTGTACGTAAACCTTCATTGAAGTTGACTCTATTGCCCGAATAAGCAGAGGCACTGGTCTTATTATTATTGAAATATTGGGTTTATATATGAAGTCAGAAAATTTCTCAATTCCTTCCTACAAACCTCATTAATCATTACATAACACTTCAATTCATATATTTAGCATTCACTTTATTTTGATCGAGTTCAAGGAATTTTCCAGCCGAAGAACTCACCAAAGCTTAAATTCGCTATAGAAAAGTCTTGAACTGGATAGTTAGCGTTTGAGGTAAAGGTCTACCCGCCTGGGTGTTGCAGAGCCTAAAGTGCAGGGGAATCAAGGTGATTCTTGTTCATTGGCCAGAATTGATTGTGGAATCCTATTGGAGAAGTGGCAAGCTCCTGGATTTCTAATCTGCGGTTTTGGGAACCAACAGCTACAACACAGGCCTCCCTTGTATACCTAGCTGCTAAGGCCTTCAGGTCTATCTCTGTAGTGCAGGGATTATACATATTAAAAGATTTCATAAAGGATGCCCTATCTAGAGTTACTAGGTCTGTACCATCACTCTTCTTTATGGTTTTTGAGATTCTATCATACCTATTAGCACACTCCAACAATAAATATACGTCTAAAAATACATCTAGAACTATCTATTTGGCTAACCCTAAAGTCCAAGGGTTTGACACAGGAACATGACCATCACTATTCTTATGAAAATAATTTAAAAAATGGTATCCAGAACAATCAGGGGTTTTAGCATCTCTAACATAAGCCATGTTATCACCAAGGTATTCGTCATTTACCTTTTTTCCTTGATTTTTTCTTGTTAGGAGAGCCAAAAACTCATCAGAGTAATTCCTTTTCCCCTCTTGATCTTCATCATCATCACCACTCTTTCCACTGGTTGAAGCAACGCTCACTGCCTGACTCATCTTGTTTGCTTTGAACTGGATAATACTGATCAAACTCTCATTTCTTCACTCTACAATCTAGATAATTCTACTTTTCTAAAAGCACTAATCTCTTATGAAATCTTTATCTCTGAAATCTGAAACTCTAGTAAACTAAAATGAGCAACGATAATACTTATTTATTCTTAAGAAATCAATGCACCAATCTGTTTGAAATCATGAATTTTTCATTCAGTCTCTTCTGCCATTATTTCTACGTGCTTTGATATCAAATTCTCTTAGCCATGGTTCCTGAGGTTGACAGGTTATCATTTTGAAAAGGCCAAGCAGAGTAATCATGAAACCTTATTTTATGCAAAATAAATTCTTTGTTTTATATGATTGGCTCTAATTTATTACAACTCAGCTACTTCATACATGTTGTCAAAATCCTCATGTTTTGATTGGCTAGTAACTGTACATCTTGGTGCGGGACAAAACTCTTAATCTTTACCTTACTCATACCCTAGTTTTCTTCAGCGACTACGTGACTTCTTTATCTCCTTGTCACCGAGAGTTAGCTTTAACTCTAGTTTTGTCATGATATTTAATGTTCACCGCACGATCAAAAATTTGATCAAAGGTTATCTCTTAGTCCCTGAACAAATTACTTAACTCATGTTTTATTCTAAGATTTCGCGACTAAAGCTTAAGAATAACTCTTGTTTAACCTTTGGTTTCTTTGGAGACTGCGTGACTGTATAAATTCAAAGTCACTAAAAGATTTTACTAACCATGAGTTTTATTAGAGATTACGTGACCATCATTAGATCTTCATTTAATCTGATAGTTCGCTTGAAATCTCTTATTCATTGTGTACTTTATGCATCTAATCAAAGACTTCGTGACTACCACTAGATCACTTTCAATCCAACGGTTCGCGTGAAATATCTTTAGCTTTATCCTTAACTATATTTTTTATGATACTTCGCGACTAAATAAATCTCTAACTTGCCAAACAGGTTTCCTAACCATAGGTTTATTATGAGGCTTTACGCAGACTGCAGATCTCTATAATGATTGAAACACGTGTCAACATCTAGATCATTACCTCTAAATCGCTGAACTTTTTATGACCTTTTGACTTCTATCAGTGACTTAACGCCATCCATTAGATATTCCCTCATCTACGGTTTAGATTTTCCTACTGTAAACTTTACTGAGCTTGACTTAACCTTTGCTAACCATAGTTTTTATAGAGACTTAGTGACTAACTAAATCTTATTGTCGTTGAACAAGTTATCTAACTCAAGTTTCATTTTGAGATTAAACATTATCCTTTAGTTATTTCTTCAATTTGACGGTAGTCGATGAATCTGTTAAACTTTTACTCATCTGAACTTTTATCTCATGACTAAACAATGGCCAAAAGATCAACTTTGAATCGGACGGTATTCACTAGATCTCATAACATTTGACTTAACCCTTGTTTTCATCAGATATTTCATGACTAAACTAATATAACTCATGTATTAAACCTTGGTAAACTTGTGAGACACCACGATTGAAGAAACTCGAATTCACTTTTTTATTTCTTTATTGAGGAGTTTATCTTAAGACTTTCACAGCCGCCGCAGGATCATCTTGAAAATCAATGGCTATCGCTAAATTTGTTAAGATTTGACTTAACTCTTGTTTCTTTCTAAGATCTTATGACTGAATGAAAATTCAACCAAACTCTAACTCTAATTTGTTTGTGAGACTGTGCAGCTGAAGAAACTCAAAGTCGCCATAGGATTTCTTAACTCTGAGGTTTCAAATGAGACTTTGCGCAAACCACAGGATCTGGATCTGAATCAACGGTCAGTGTTAAATTGCTTAATCTTTGAAAGCATATTCATTTCCTTATGAAATAATGTGACCAACTCATTGTGCTGAGTCTCAAAGAAAAATGGAATATTTTTGAAAACTTAAAGAGACTACGTGACTGACTTAAAATACGAAAAGGATCTCATGACTTAAGTGATTCGGATTTCTGAACAAAGGTAACTGCAAAATAGAAGCTGATTATAAAGAACTAGGGTTTCCTCTTGACAAGAATGAAAAATGACCTAGGACCTAGGGTTTTTCATACTTATTACTGATTTTAAGGTTCAAGGATCAACATTTATAGGAAAATGATAGCATTCTGGAGAGGTCTTGATCTTCTAAGCAAGAATAAAACTGTGAACTCAATTTTAAATAGCAAGATTTCAAAACTGGAAATACAACCAATAGTGGCTCTATCTGAGGATGCTTATATGAAATTTTATAACAAGAACCACAAATCTATGGGAGCAGACCACACTCACTAACCTTTTACAGAAAGCAAACTGGTGCAGGAGCACCCTGAGCAAGAGTGAGTTCAAGGGGTCATATGATGATCCAAGGAATTTGAGGAGGATAATGGGACCTATAAGGTCATTTTTAAATTTAATTTGGCCATTAGAGGCAATCAATGATATGAAATGTAATGAAAAGATCAAAAGTTGTAAAATTGCCAAAATTGGCAATTAAGCCTAGAAAAGGCTAAAAATGGGTTTATAGGGTGAAATAGGGTAAAATAGAATTATATTGAATAAAAAATAATTTAAAAGTAATTAACTTACCATTTTTATGGTTTGGGATGGTTTTCTAGGGTTTAGTCAAGTTGGATTGCAAGTTGACAACTTTTGAGCAACTTTTGTTG
>MU227491.1:1227203-1247448 GCA_018584345.1 Thuja plicata
CAGTGGGCAAAGAAATGTAATATCTTTTTGTTTTAATGCATTCAAGACCCCATGTTTGGCAAGGTGATGGGGGATTATGTATATTACCTTGCCATGTTGTGTGCAGGTTTCCATGCAGTCATAAGCACATGGTTTGAAGGAGTTTGTGACTGAAATGACAGTCATTTTCTGAATATGACAGTGGCAGAGAATGACAGTGACAGTGGGTTTTTGGCTTTTTTCACATGTTTGGTGCTGCTATAGGCAATAAGAAAAGAAGGAGATGGGAGGGTGTGTTGTAAAACCTTTCCATGGTGTTGGTGTGTGTAGGAAGCCCTAGAACAAGGATAAAACCATTGATGTGCAGCAATGTGCAGTGACTGTCATTTAGGATAGCAAACCCAGTCTGAAGTATTTAAGATTGAGGGGAAAAATGAAAGAATAGGGTGCTCAAATGTTGGGAGATGATAGATATTTAAGTTACCTACAACTATTTTGTTTTCCATAAAAATTAATTTGTACATCTAATGGGTCATCCGGAGAGATTTCCAGAAACTGGTCCAAGAGGACAGCAAGAAGGTAGTTTTGATTTTATTTAATCAAAGAGTTATGTTTTGGTGAAACCAATGAAGGTGGTGATGGTGAACAAAGACTAGGATGAATGCTAAGTTTTCCTTAATGAATTTAGATTTGATAGAACCTATGGTGCAGGTTGAGTAGTTGTTTGAAACAAAGTTATCTTTATGCATTTGACTGTCCTAAGACAATAAAAACTGAGTTTTGTGTAAAGTTTGTAAACCCAAGGAGTGGGTAGGGGTTTTTGAACCTTGAGTATTGTTTTGGGAAGAGTGTTTCCTTATTTCCTTGGTTATTGTGTGAGATTTTTCACAATCCAAGTAAAGAGCCTTGTTGAAACCTAGTTGAGTAGGTTGATGTTGCAATCTTGAAACTTGAAACCTTATTGTGCAACCTTAGTCAAGTGAATCAAATGATCAAGCATCACCATTGAGGGAATATGGGGTGTTTTAACCTAGTATTTAGAACCTTGTGGACCTTTGAGTCAGTTTTGACATCTTTTATCCTTTGAGTAGTTGGTCCATTTAGGTCTCTACATCACAAACACACAACAGAAACAAACACACCTATACATATAATACAGAACTACTGTGCATGGAAATCAAATTTTAATTGAAGAAAGGTTTCAAGAATTGTCCATGCATTGGAAATTCAAATACCTCTCCATCCATATTATTCAATAGATATGAATCTTTCCCAAAATTTTGATGAATGAGAAAAGGACCAAGTCATAAGGATTCAAATTTCTTATGCTTCCCTTTTTCTTCAGCCCTTACATTCCACTAAAGTACTAAATAATTAGGTTGAAACTATCTGTTACTTTCTCTTTTATCAAACAAATATTTCATTTTCTTCTGTAACTTAATGTTCTCTTTTTTATTATCTTTTCTGACCTCATCCAATTTTGCTAACTGCATCATTCTATCTTGCATTGGTTCAGAAACATCTAATTCCTCTTCCTGAATAAACTCATATGCTCGAAGAAAATTATTCATGGGCAATCTGAATTGCATACCATATACTAGTTCAAAAGGAGACTTGCATGTTTCTTTTTTCACAGTTATTCTTTCAGCCCATAAAGCAAGTTTCAGTTTTGTATGCCAAGCTCTTTTATTTTTCTCAAGAGTCCTTTTCAGGATTTTCAATATGCTCTTATTACTATATTCTTAAATGGCCATTGGATTGAGGATGATATGGGGAAGAATATGACATCATAATCCCATATTTATCATAGAAATCCTTAAGTTCATCTAACCTAAAGCACATAGCATTGTCCATTACCAATTTTGAAGGGACACCAAATCTGGTCAGAATGTTTTCCATCAAAAATTCAGTGACCACTTTACTAGTTTCCCTCTTTGTAGGAATTGCTTCTATCCATTTTTTGAAATAATCAGTAGCAACTAGTATCCAACTATGTCCACCACTAGATTTCTATGAAAACTCTCCAATGAAGTCAATTCTCCACATGGAAAAAGGTGCTTCAGCACTTATAGGATTTAGCAATAGGGCACCTAAAAATTTCAACTTGTTTGAAAATATTTGACAAGGTTCACATTTTCTAACAAAGGCATGACCATATTTGAATAAGAAGGGCCAATAATAACCAACCCTCAATATTTTATGAGTAGTGGTTTTAGCAGAGTAATGTCCTCCACACACTCCTGCATGCATTTCAACCAAGACCTTCTCAGCTTCACTTTGATGTAAACATAATAACAGTAAACCATTCCTATCTTTCCAATACAAATCTCCTTGTACTAAGGTGTACCTTTGAGCTTGCAACCTGAGATTTATTTTTTGATTTTCTGTCATAATCTCAAGGCATTTGACATTTTTTTAGTACATGATATCAACATAATAAGGTTGTCTTTCAATACTGGTTACTGTTGAATCCTATACCTTTGTGTTATTTACTTGAACCAAGTCCAAATTTTCTTCTATCATTAATTTTGCTAATCCTTGTCCTCTTACCAATTTGGTAATATGGATTTCCAAATTAAACTCTTGAATCTTGTTGATCCATTTGCACCGCTTACCAGTCACTTCTGACTAAGTAAGGATATCCTTTACTATTGAATGAGGTACATATGCCATCACTTTTCCCCAAACTAGATAAGGTTTGAATGACTTTACAAATTTCACTAAAGCATATGCATGTTTCTCCATCATTTCATAATTCAACTCTGCAACTTGGAGGGATTTGCTAAAAAATGCAATAGGATGCTCATAACCCTCCTCATCTTTTTGCAGTAAAATAACAACAATTGTATGAAAAGATGCAAAAGAGAATAATGAGAAAGGCTTAATTTAATCAAGAGATCTCAAAATAGGTGCCTCTTGGACTGCTTTCTTGATTTTCTCAAAAGATGATTGTGCTTCTTCATTCCATTGAAACTTTGCATCTTTTTTCAACAGTTTAATTATAGGTTTGACAATCTTAGCAAAATTTGCAATAAATCTTCTTAAAAAATTTATCTTTCCTAAGAAATGCTGTACACCTTTAATATTCTTAGGAGTAGTGACCATCTGAATAGCTTCTATCCTCTCTAGGTCAATTCTCACTCCATCCTTTGACACTATATGTCCCAAAAACTTTCCTTTTGTCACTGCAAATTGACATTTTCTGGAATTCAGGGAAACACCATACTCCAAAGATTTTTTTTTTTCTAAGTGACCATAATGGTCCTCTGCTTTCTTGGAATATGTTTTCAAATCATCTTGATATATTACCATGAATAAATCAATGAATTCTTTGAATGAAATGTCCATGGCTCTCTGAAAAGTTGCTCCTGCATTTATAAGTCCAAATGACATTCTAACATATACAAATGTCCCCCATGGAGTAGTAAATGTAGTTTTGAATTGTTCTAATTCTTTAAATAATACCTGGTTTTAGCCTAAAAAACCATCCATCATTGATAATATCTCACAACCAGTAACCTTGTGTAACATTGCTCCTATTTTAGGTAAAGAGTAATTATCTTTTAGGGATGCAATGTTCAAGTTTCTGAAATCAACACAAAGCCTTATGTCACCATTCTTTTTTCTTACTGGGACCAAATTTGAAACCCAAGTTGAATGTATTATGGGCTGAATAATCCCTGCATCTTTTAATTTTATCAACTCTTGTTGTATTTTGGGAGGCAACAAAGGGTTGATAGGTCTCTATTTATGTCTGAATGGCTTAGCATATGATTTTAGAGGGATTTCATGTTGAAAAAGGTCTTCCCTATAAGCTTTCAAATCTTCATAATACCATGCAAACATATGCTTATGGTTTCTTAATAATTTTATCAGATTTAATGTGACATGGGAATCTAACCTCTTTCCAATATAGAATATTTGAGGAGTGGTCTCTGATCCTAAATTTATTTCTTCCAAATCCTCAATTCTAGCATTGCTCATTTTTTATAAATGATAATTTTGATTACTAAACAATGCTTCTAATTCTACCAGCCCTTTAGGGATCTGATTAGAACTCAATTGGACAACCTCATTACCCAAAACACTATCCCCGCCATCAATGACCTCAAGTAAAGAATTACAATCTATATGTTGGTTCTGATAATGGTCTAGGCATTGAATAAATCTAAGAATATCTTGGTCATCTTCAAAAACTTACCAGTTGTAAATATTATCAGGGACAACTGGTCTGGTCTTAATTTCAACTTTTAATACCCCACTTAAGGTCAAATAGATAGTCTTCAAAGCAACATTAGCTAAAAATTTTGTCATGATGTTTTTTGACGTCTCTATCCAATTAATATTAAAGGCATCAAAAGACTCAATATGATCCCAAATAGCATGTTTGTACATTTTCAATCTATCATTTTCAAAAATATATTTGGATCTAACTTGGGCTACTACCAGCTCAGAATCACCAAAAAAAATTAAACATTTTATTCCATTCTTAGCAGCAATATTTAATCCCAAAAACAGAGCTTCATATTCTGCAGTATTATTTGTACATTGGAATGATAACAAGAAAGAGTAATTGAAAGTTGTACCTGGTGGAGAAATAAATAAGACACCAGCTCCTGATCCTTCTTTGGAACAAGATCCATCAAAATACATCTACCATAAACCATCATGTTGTGTATTCAACTCCTCAACTAAGGGATCAACATTTTTACATTGATGAACACTCCTCTTCACTCTGAAGTTCTCCATGTCTATATCTACACAATAATTGATATCAGTATCTTCATGTAGCTCAATCATATGGAGTGTCCTACCTTCCCTGGACACTTTGACATTATTTCTAGCAATATTGAAAGTAGCATAAGATAAATCACATTGAATACTACCACCCATTGAAGCACTCCATTTCCTTGACAACAACATGCCATAGTGAGGTGGGATATCAACCACCATTACACTCATTGTCAATACTGTGTCAGGTCATATAGCTAACCTATAAGGTAAATCCTCAATGGAACCAACAACAGGGATCACTCTAGATTCCATTTCCTGACATCTCCCATGAGGAGTATCAACTTGTAATCCCATGGATCTCATTATTTCTGCAGGCATAAAAGTGTTAGATTCTCCAGAATCTATCATACAGTTTTTAAGCATCTTACCAATAATGACCAGAGTTAAGAAAAAAGGATCAAAAATTCCTGTAGAAGTATTTGTGTTTAAATAAATCTGAGGGATTTCAAAAATCATTCCCTCAGATTCTTTTCCCTTGGTGTTAAACTTATTTTCAGCACCCTCTAGTTTTTGAATTTTTATTGGAGAAACATTGTTTAGTATTGAAAGGACCTTTTCCTTATGCTCCTTTATTCTCATCATTTCTAGAAATGGAACCTTGAAAGTCATTTGTGACAGACACTGACCCATATCAACAAGAGTGTACTTTACATCAGAGGATTTTGATTTTTCAACAATGATATTATTATCCTCTATTTGAATATTCAAAGTAGACTCTTCCTTCTTTGATTTCTTATTTTCAACCTTGGAAGGGGAAGAAATTTTTTCTGGCATTCTAGCTTTTCCCTCATGTAAAATTTTTGAATCATTACCTTTGCTTACAATTTTGACCTTTGGTTTATTTACATTTTCAGCAGATCCTTCTCTTTTTTGTGTATACTTGGCATCTACTTTGTTTTCTTTGATAAAAATGCCAATTGGTTGACTACCTACATCACCGACTACTCTATTTCTCACGTGGTAGTTACTTCTTGCCTTATTTACTAAATCAGCAGTGATTTTTTCTCTTTCTTCATTAGAAGGTTATCTTACTGTTACGGATTCTTAACTATTTTGAGCATAGCACCTTATATCATCAACCTCTTCTTCTTCACTATCAGATAAAACTTGTTGATGACATACTTATATTCTACCTTGTGAACCATACATATCATGGTTCTCAACTTCATCCTCATAATCTATATCATGGCATGCATATGAATTAGTCATATCACATCGATTATGATCATATAGCTCACCTTCTTCATCTTCTTGTTCTTCACTAGCATTTATGTCTAGAGCTACAACACAAAAATAAGGATTGTGTGGGGCTTGAAAAGCTTCACACCAATAAGTATCACTACACATGTTTACAACATTTTTGTGTAAAGTATCAGAGGTCCTATTTTCAGTTTTATCCTTTCTTGGTGGGATAATAGGTTTTCCATCCTTAAACTGAGTACCATAAGGGTGATTTTGCATCCTATCCTATGGATTATAACTATTGTAGGATGGCCTATTTTTTTGTGGAGCTTTATATTCTTTATATTCTGGTTCTTTTTGGTTGCTCCTACTAAAATGTGCATCATCCCTTCTACCCAATTTCTCTGATACCCTTCTATTCATTTCTATATTCACTGCTATCTTATATGCATCAGTAAGAATTCTAGGATTTTTGTCTCTAAGAGCATACCCCATCTTAGAATCAAAAGCATTCAGATATGTATCCAGACATACCTTTTCATCTAGTTTGATCTTTTGAAATAGCTTGTGCATGGATCTTTGGAACCTTGTGCTGAATTCATTGACTTCTTCATTGAAATTTTTCTTTATATTATTGAATTCATTCAACAAGAATCCTTCATTTGTTTTATTTCCATACTGATCTTGAATAAGTCTATTAATTCATCCATAGATGCCACAGAACCATTAGATAGTCCTCTGAACCATTCCCTAGCGTCTTCAACTAAGGACTAAATAAAAAGTTTCATTAGGACATCTTCATGATTAATATTCAGATCATCTATAATATCAATAAACTTTCTCAAGTGTACTTCACAAGAAATAACATTATTTCCTAAAAACTTTGGGATTTTCTCCCCAATATCATTTGGTACTATATTAGGGTAACCAGGAATACCAATAAAAGTAAATTGTTTGTACCTTTCTAGATGTAGTGGTTTCCTTTTAAATATATCATCATCCTGGAAAGTGGCAGCGTTGGCTTTTGAATTTGTAACACTTTCAGCACCAGCATAGGAATATCTAGAAGATTGCAAGAAATCAATATTCTTCTTCACCTCCAAGGTGGCAGCCTCTGCTTCTGCCTTTTCCAAAATTTTGGACATTGGTTCTTTCTCCCTTTTTGATCTCTCAAGATCAATGTCCAACTTAGACATTTGTTCTATTGGAACTTTGTGAGTTTTTGGTTCATCTATTTCACTTCCAATCACCTTCTTTTTTCATTTATCTCTAGAAGCTTGAGAACCAAAACTTTTGTGAGTGAATGGTGTCTCTTGATCTCTATGAGATCTTTCAACATTCTTTTCTACTTGATGTCTTAAAGATCTTCTTTTAAATTTATCAACATTTCTTTGATCTTGTTTTTTATTTTTTACATCTTTCTCTCTTCTTTTGTTGAATAATGGCCAATTGCCTCATTAAAATTATTTCTTCTTCAGCAAGCTCATCAGAAGGAACTTCATAATCTAAACTGATAGTATTAGTCCCTTCTCTCTCACTAGAAGTACTGTTATTTGCATATGTTTCTAATCCTAGGTTAGGGGCTTCTTCATATTCTGAGGTGTTCCCCTCATGACTGGATTAGGTTGAGTCTTTTCTTCTAGTGTTTTCCTCTTCTTTCTTTGGAGATGAGTTATCTATTTTAGCTTGGTTCTTGTTTTCTCTCCAAGACATTTTAGTCCTAGAAGTAGTTGGAATTCAACTATCCAACTCAACTTCAGGATTATCTCTCATTCTTGATCTTCTATTCATATTGAAAAGGATGTGTATAAGTATTGAATATCACTTTAGAACTGATTACAGAGATTTCCTTTGAGTCTCCACCCAAAACAAGTTGGGAAAAATATCACAACCAAATATGAATACTATAAGAGTGACTTAGATAGGAAAACTCAACTGTAAACTATATTAAATTTTAAAATATAGCAGAGATTGTTTGAGAGTTAAACTAGATTTTATAAATTCCCCAACAAAGTCACCAATTTGTTAGGTCTTTTTCTTGCAAGTTCTTATTATAGTATAAAACCTTAACCCTTATATTTCCAATTTATAACTCATGCAAGCTAAAGCCTAATTGATGAGGACTAATGCCTCCTTCTACTTTGAGATCCATAGGCTCAGGCGAGTGTAAATTCAAATGATTACTGATTCTCAGTATCTATGATAGTGGATTAGGGCTTTCACTAATTGGCTAACTTTCCTTCACTGTATCACCTAATAAAAAACCTCATAGATGACTGTAATTAACTTAATATAGAACCTTAAAAGCCAAATTATGATAATGAAAATAACAAACATCAGTGAGATAAGGATTCTCATCCTTCTTCCTTTTGGAGTTCTTTGAACTTAGGAGGGCTAACCTAGTGATCCTCTCTTTAAGGAATCAACAAAATGAACTGTATTCTCTAATACAATTGATTAAACATATATATATATATATATATATATATATATTATTTTTAATTGAAAAATGAATGATTTATTTCTTTTAATATTGGATTATGATTATCTACTTGTCAAACCTTAAACCAGTGCCTAATTCTTGGGCAAAGAGTCAATATCAAATATAAATCCATAATAAACAAATTAATGAAACACATGCAGTTTAGATAGAATGCCTTATAGACTACCTTTTCACTTCCACACCTTTGTTATCAGATCCTTAAACCAATGTTTAACTCTCTGGAATCACTTAAAATAATTACTCTTTCCTTGAAAGAACTTATAAGTAATTGCACAATCACCTTGTAACTGGTATATCTAAGATGCCTTGAAAATTAAACATACAAGAGTTTAAATAGAAATATAAAGAGACATCAAAATCATATTAAATAGAAACTGCAATGTATTTTATTAATATCTTACTACTTCAAATACATTCAATAGACAAAAAACACAAAGCTCAGATAAAACTGAGTAGTCTGCCTTGCAGTTGTATATTTCACCATACTTTAAAAAATGTTACATCTTTCTAAATATAGGGTCTTAGCCATCTTGGAATCCTTAAATAATAAGGATGCAACAAGATTCAAATGGATTTAAGCCTAACCCTAAAATATACTAGAATACAAAATAAAATAAGACCTTAAGCAGTGGAAAGACAAAATAAGAATACAATCAGATTTGATCTTCAAATCCTTAATAGCTGGCACCTTTGTCTGTTGATATTCAGGATAGCCTCCAATAGTTATTGCAAGATCTAGTGAGTGCCATTACAAGCTAACTTACACTAGTCATTCTGATGACTAACCTCCATGTCCTAAAAGATTAGGTGCCAGGTGTCTCTTTACTCCTCGTATGTCTAGGTCAACTGTTGCAGGCTTATTTTTCTTGGGCTTGGTGAGAAAATCCCATGCTGCAATCTCTGCCTCTGTAGGCAAATTAAAGCCTTGAATTCTTTCCAATTGTGCCTTATGTCTCTCCCATCTAGCATCTATTGTACTTTTGACATCTGTAACAAACTTATTGAAGTTTGTTTCGGCCTTAAATGCCTCATCTAAGGTTTTATTGAACCTTTCCATATCTAATTCATCATTGTCAGAAATAAATGTCTCTTTATTAGGAATTAATGCATAAAATTATCCTCTCCATACCTCTACTTCCTTGATCTAATCATCTTCTCCCTTTATTGGAGGAACAAACTTATTGTAATCTAAGCCAAACATGTTGATTCTGGCCTCAATCTGATTTGCCTTGCCCTTAAAGAAAGAGAAGGTCACCCCAATTTTCTCAATCTCCTCACCAACTTGTGTCACAATCTCTAGGATGTCTACCCTAAGTGGTTGTAGGGATACAAATCTCTCAAATATATTTGTCCTTACTGACCAAGTCCCAAAATAGGGGTTCAAAGTTGAAACAAAATTAGTTACCTCTATCTGCAAACCAAGCAACTTGTTATAAGCACCATGTACCAAATCAACTATCTTTCATTCAAAATATTGATTCTATGTTGTAAGACTTTTTCTAAGGCTTCTAGAGCCACTTTATTCTTCTCACTATCCTTCTACTCTGTTTCCTTTGAAATATCCCCTACATCCTCTATTTGTACTAATGCATCTGCAACTTTCTTAGGCTCAGCAAGAGTAGTCTCAGGAATCTCTTGCAACTTCACATTCAGCTCTGCTAATAGCTTTTCCAATGCATTGATTTTAATTAAGCCTAGTTCTTTGTCTTTCACCACAATACTTGCCTCATCAAACAACTTTTGATATCTTTTAGACATCTCTTCATCTTTTACTTCATTTAGATGAGAAAAGTGAGTGAGAGCCTATGAAATCTCCAAATCACCTGTATTATGAATGGACCATATGATTTTGTCTCCATCCATCTTTTCTTGTACATTTATCAATGATGGCTTCTAGGTCTTGGGAGCTAGATCCCATATAGATAATGTTTGGGGTTGTACATTATACCCACATCCTTTAATAATCTCTCCCACTTGTGTTTCTGAAGACAATTTGATATCTGGCTACCTCCTTATTTGGTTAATGATGAAAGCTGAAGCCAGATTCCATCCCTCTACTAGTAACATCCCACTATACTTAACTAGATATCTAGCTTCATCTGGTGTTATATTTTCTAATGTAGGATCATATTATTGCAGGGCCTACAAGGCTTCACTTGTTACTGCTTCTCCTCTTGTCAATTGAAACTGTGACCCCACTTGTTGTTGTTTTTTCCAGATGAGAAAGTCCTTGAATTCTTTGGTTTTTATAAAGTTATCATCATTCAATAATTGTTCTTATTATATCTCCCTCTCATCTTGGCATACTAAGAGAGGCATTTCAACATTTTCTTATGTATCCTCTCTTTTCTTCTTTACTTCCCTTATAAACTTTATGAGCTAATGATCATAAGCTCTAGTACCAGTGAATAATGCACTTGCTTTATCCTTTTTCTTTTTCAATGTCTTAAAATCATAAGGTTCCCCTGTTTCTAGCTTTTTCTTTTTCTTGGGAGGTTCATAAGTCACCTCAACCTCTTTCTCTTGAGTTAAATCCATTATATTTTCCTCAATTTGAGTTGGTTGATCCATTGGTGGAGGGATATGTACCAAATACATACTATCACTATATTTTGAGGATGAGTATTTGTTTGGACCTCTGTCCTTATCCTGTATCTCCTCCAGATGGTTGCATAATGTTCCATAAGAATCAATCATTTTATCCAGTCTCTGTAAATAAGGAACATTAGGGAAGTAACCCCCAAAAAGGGTCCCTTTCTTCTTAAGTTGTTGTTCCATATCCATTAGTTCTTCAAACTTATCTTCTCTTCTCACAACTTTATCATCCTCTCGGATGTTCCTAATTAGGTCTTCTTCAATACATTTCTCATGCACTTTGGTATTAGGAATGGTTGGTGTTAAGAGTTTCTTTTCATTGAATATAAAACCCTCTGTATCAACAAACCTATATAAAGATACACTCATTCTGAAGTGACCTAACCATCTATTCATTGAATCATATGCCCTCTTGATAATTGTGAAATCATAAACTTAAAATTGCCGAGGTGTGAATGTACCTTTTCTATGTGGAGCCAAAAGCTCCTTATCAGTCAACATGAGTTGCCATATGAATTCCATGACAAGAATTATTGGGGGCACATGGTATGGTAGAATATGTGGTGGCTAGGAGAAACCATAAACTCTTATCAAATTGAAATACTTATGGTATTAAAAGTCTCCCCAGTTGTGGTCTCCATTCTATTTGTCAACAAACGTATAAGGCCTGAGTAACTGCAATACCTTAATTGGCAATCTATTCATATTGACTCCCAAACTGCTTAATAAAGGATATACCATCAAGTTTTAGAAAGCACATAATTCATTCTCCCTATATGTATAATTCCACACCCTCAACCAGAGTTGTATAGGGTTAGATTGACCTTGGTATAATCTCCTAGGTCTCAAATTGGGTTGGTCCATGATATTAAAGTTATAAAATAAAATTAAATGCATCAATAAAGAATACTACAGAAATTTAGGGTTGGATTCCTTCTTTTGGATATCTACAAACCCTTGATGCATTTTTTCAATCACATATTGGATGTAGTCGTAGTCTATGCTGACATGTGGACTTTGTAGGTCCAAAACAAGCATCAAAATATTAGAGGATGTCTTTTCTCTTCCCCCATCAACTCCTAGAACTCTACACAGATCGTAAGAAATATATTTCATGTAAAAGGCCAAATCCTTGTAGAAGTAGGGTTTAGTGTTACTAGGAATGGGTGCTATGTAATTTCTGGTACCTTTAGGCACATGACTTTGAATCAAATTTGCTACAACACATGCCTCCCTTATATACCTAGCTGCTAAGGCCTTCAAGTCTATCTCCGTAGTGCAGGGATTATACATATTGAAAGCTTTCATAAAGGATGCCCTATCTAGAGTTACTAGGGATGTACCATAACTCTTGTTGATGGTTTTTAAGATTGTATCATACCTATTATCCAACTCCAACAATAAATCTACATGTACAAACACATATGGAACTATCAATTTGGCTAACCCTGAAGTCCAAGGGTTTGACACAAGAAAAAGACCATCACTATTCTTATGAAAATAATTAAACAAATGGTATCCAGAATAATCAAGAGTTTTAGCATCTCTAACATAATCCATTCTATCACCAAGGTATTCATCATTTACCTTTTTTCCTTGATTTATTCTTGGTAGGAGAGCCATAAACTCATTAGAGTAATTCCTTTTCCATTTTGATCATCATCATCATCACCACTCTTTCCACTGGTTGAAGAACCGCTCACTGCCCGACTCATCTTGTCTACTCTGAACTGGATAATACTAATCAAACTCTAGTTTCTTCACTCTACAATATGGATAATTCTACTCTTCTGAAAGCACTGATCTCTTATGCAATCTTTAGCTCTAAAATATGAAACTCTGGTAAACTAAAATGAGCAACCACAATACTTATTTATTCTTGATAAATCAATGCACCAATCTATTTGAAATCATGAATTTTTCATTCACTCACTTCTGCCATTACTTGTACGCTCTTTGATATCAATTTCTCTTAGTCGTGGTGCCTGAGGTTGACAGGTTATCATTTGAAAAAGGCCAATCAGAGTAATCATGAAACCTTATTTTATGCGAAATAAATTATTTGTTTGATATGATTGGCTCTAATTTATTACAACTTTTCTACTTCATACATGTCACAATCCTTGTGTTTTGATTGGCTAGTGATTGTACATCTTGGTGTGGGATAAAACTCTTAATCTTTACCTTACTTATACCCTAGTTTTCTTGAGCGACTACGCGACTAATTTATCTCATTGTCGCCGAGAGTTAGCTTTAACTCTATTTTTGTCATGAGATTTAACACTCACCGCATGATCAAAACTTTGATCAATGGTTATCTCTTAGTTATTGAAAAAATTACTTAACTCATGTTTAATTCTGAGATTCTACGACTAAAGCTTAAGAATTTGTTTAACCTTTGATTTCTTTGGAGACTATGTGACTATATAATTTTGAAGTCGCTAAAATATTTTACTAACCATGAGTTTCATTAGAGATTACATGACCATTGTTAGATCTTCTTTCAATCTGACAGTTCATATGAAATCTCTTATTCATTTTGTACTTTATGCATCTGATCAGAGACTTCGCAACTATAACTAGATCACTTTCAATCCAACGGTTCACGTGAAATCTCTTTAGCTTTATCCTTAACTGTAGTTTTTTATATGACTTTGTGACTAAAGAAATATCTAAGTCGCCAGACAGGTTTCCTAACCATAGGTTTATTATAACACTTTAGGCAAATCACAGATCTCTGGAATGATTGAAACATGTGTCAACTTCTAGATCATTACCTCTGAATTGCTGAACTTTTTCTTCCCTTTTGACTTCTATCAGTGACTTAATGCCATCCATCAGATCTTCCCTTATCTATGGTTTATATTTTCCCACTGCAAACTTCACTGAGCTTGACTTAACCTTTGCTAACTATAGTTTTTTTAGAGACTTAGCGACTAACTAAATCTCATTTTCATTGAGCAAGTTATCTAACTCAAGGTTCATTTCAAGAATAAACCTCAGCCTTTAGATCTTTCTTCAATCTAATGGTAGTTGCTGAATCTCTTAGAATTTTACTCATTTGAACTTTTATCTCACGACTAAACCCTGGCCACAAGATCAACTTTGAATCGGACGGTAGTTTCTATATCTCATAACATTTGACTTAACCCTTGTTTTCATCAGAGATTTCACAACTGGACTAATATAACTCATGTCTTAAACCTTGGTAAACTTGTGAGACACCGTGACTAAAGAAACTCAAACTCACTTTTTAATTTGTTAACTGAGGAGTTTATCCTAAGAATTTCACACCCACCACAGGATCATCTTGAAAATCAATGGCTATCATTGAATTGCTTTATATTTGACTTAACTCTTGTTTCTTTTTGAGATCTCGTGACTGAATGAAAATTCAACCAAGCTCTAACTCAGATTTGTTTGCGAGATTGCGCGAATGAAGAAACTCAAAGTTGCCATAGGATTTCTTAACTCCAGGGTTTCAAATGAGACTTTACGTGAACCACAAGATCTAGATCTCAATCAACAGTCCACGTTAAATCACTTAATCTTTGAAAGCATATTCTTTTCCTTATGAGATAACATGAAAAAATCATTGCGTTGAGTCTTGAAGAAAAATGGAATATTTTGAAAACTTAAAGAGACTACGCGACTGACTTAAAATATGAAAAGGATCTCATGACTTAAGTGATTCAAATTCTTGAAAAAGGAAACTGCAAAATAGAAGCTGATTATGAAGAACTAGGGTTTCCTCTCGACAAGAATGAAAAATGACCTAGGACCTATGGTTTTTCATACTTCTTACTGATTTTAAGGCTCAAGGGTCAACATTTGTAGGAAAATGATAGCATTGTGGACAAGTCTTGACCTTCTATGCAAGAATAACACTAGGAACTCAAAATTTTAAACAGCAAGAATTCAAAATTGGAAATACAACCAACAGCTCCATTTTTAATTTACCATTTTTGGGTGTAATCTTGTCCATAGTATTACCAAAAATGAAAGTTTTAATGTCCAATTGAACAACCCTAATTTTACTAATGCTTCAATGCTTATCATATAAGGACAAAGTGGCATTGAAATTACCACCAAGAATAATAAGGGAAGGACTTAGATCCTGAATATGAAATGTACACATTAAAAGAAAAAGTTCCAATCTATTTCCTTTCATCTAAAACTTAAACTACCAATTGGATCCACTACTAACTACTAACATGCTCCCTTTGTGAGGATTCCATAAAAAATATAGACCATCCAAGATACTTGACACATCAAGACAAAAACCCTACTATTTCCTTAAACAAAAAATCATACCATTAAAAAATCATCCTTAGCCATCTTGGTCTCCTAAAGAAAAATATTGTTTGAGTGCTCATGATCAAAATACTATTTGATCTATTCGCAATTTGTTAGAGGCATTGTATCCTTTGATATTCTACGATATGACCTTGATAAATCCTCTAGAAGGGAAAAAATCTTCCTAAAATGTAACTTGCGTTTACCTTTGGTGTTACTATCCAACTACAACTTTAAATTTTTCTTTTTTTTTTCTTGGATAAAGTCTTACTTACAGTTCTTTTTTTCAAAATCTCCTCTACATCATTCAACTTTGCATTGAAATCATCATTAAAAAAAAAATCTTCTACCTCTCCTTTTTTACCACACTACGTGACACCAGGGACAAATCCTCCCCATCTACTGATCTCAACACCTCATTGTTGAGAAAAAGGATATGTTCTAACTCATTCCCCTCTTGAACCTAACAAGATAAGAAGATATCATCCACAACTCTATCTACACCATTAGAAGGGAAATCCCCTTTATTAATCTGACATTGAAAGTTTCCATAAGGATGCTCACTATGAGACAAAAATAGGTTACCATTCAACAATAGGCTCTCATTTGATTTAAAATATTCTTTTACTCGAGATATTAAAACATCCACACCCTTAGTCTATTCTAAAGGCTCAACATGATCTTCAAAAATAATATTGACTACAGGTGGAAAAATTATCTTGAAATATTCATTAAGAGTCTCCCTTGATTAGTCAACACATGGTTTGTCAGTTTTGAGCTTGGAGTAGCCATGACATCTCAAAGCTCGGTTCCCTTATCAATTTAAATTTTATCCTTGGCCCGCTCTAGTTCTCTAGACATGTTTATAAACCTATTAGATAGGGCTTCAGCTTCTTCAATCTTTCCTTTTTTATGCTCGATACACTTTTCATCTTTCTGACCATATTCCAATCAAATATTGCAACTAACCAATGATTCTTCAACTTCAACAACATGACACTAAATCCTAGCATTATTTCAAATATCAGTAGGTTTTGGAAGAGGGGGTCTGGCTTCTAATAGATACATATTCTAGTGTACATGCTATAGTCTTTCCTTTAAACACATTTTTCTGGTTTAATGAATCTTCCCAATTTATTTCCCAAAAATTCCAGAGTCTCTACATCCTAATAATCAAAGGGAAGGTTGTACAAACAAATCTACACCGGAGCTTCCTCTATCTCCTCCTTGAGAAGATTAAAATTGGGGGTCCAGTATTTTAGGTAAAAACCTAAACCCCACATCAAATAGGTCCCATTATTCATATTCTATCTTTTCTATACAAAGATTCACAGATAACCAAAAAGAAACCATTTGGTAGGGTTTTTAGTTCTACCTTGTAAGCCCATGAATCATCACACTTTTTTATAACCCTATCCAGGGTCGACCATTCTCCCACCCACTTCATGAAGAAACATTTTTCCTTCAACCATTTCTTTTAATCATCCCATGATGGATTATCAAGGTAGAGTAAGATAGATATTTTGTTATTGATTTGAATGTATACCTGGGAAGGCCCTACTATAATAGGGGTAAAATATTCATATAAATATACCTGCAATAATAGAGATTAGATCCAACCACAAGATCTAGATTATTGTAAAAATATACTTCAAGAGACAAATGACATAATTCAATGCATAAGATAAATAATTCAAATGAATATGCAAGCATAAAACCAATAAGTCCTCTCTTGTATTTTATCCTTCTCTTTGCAATTGTAAGCTCTCAAATTTGCTCCAATTATGATAACATAAGAATTCAAAAATTGTAGTTGTAAATAATAAACAATTACCTTCATTATATAGATTTTTCCTTGGATTTCAATAGACAATTCTGACTTATTGATAATGAATAGTTAAGACTAATTTAGAATAGACTAGATTCAATATATTACTCAGACTAATTGAGAGTTAATTGGTTTCTTGACAAATTTTATTGATTAGAAGATTGAGTTTATTAACCAAAGGATTGATTGGATTTGATTAATTAAGGGATTTTATTGGGCAATGAATTGAGTTGATTGATTAGTTAGTTTGAAAGTCAATAGTAGTCATGAAGGTGGAACTAGAATAATAACTATTATTAAATAAATTCCAATTTTATTTAATTGTGCATGATTTGGAATAAATAAAATAGAGCATGATTAGAAATAATAGCTGACCTAAAGTTTTGAATAAATTGAATTAGCACAGGACTTATAATATTAGTTTTAAGGTCCAATGACCGTTAGGAGAGTGTGAAATCAATGTGGGAACCCATTGTACTAAAATGAGACTAAAATGATAATCTAATTATAGATTCTAACTTTTTAGGATAATACATTTAGCCCCCACTTTAGTGGGAGTATGAATCCATCTCATGCTCATGATAAAGTAGAAGAAAGAGAGAGAAAGAGATGAATGTCATGTGAAAACTACAAAGAGATAATATATCACTAAATTTCAGGACACAATCCCTCAAACTAAGGATCTTAACTTGTACATCCATGGGCAAGAACACATAAAACAATAACAAAATCCTAAATCTTACTAAGATTCCAAGTCAACTATTTGAAGAGACCTTAGTAAAGAAAATGTCTCAACTTCTAGTGTCATGCTCAAAAATATATTGCAAAAGCACAAGTGATCACATGGAAAGAGTGATATCACACATTAAATATAAGATAAGATAAGACTTCATGATCCAATTAAATAGTAGAGTGTTTTATACTATGAAATCATGGAGGAGAGAGAAAGACAACAATGGATGACACAAGCTAGATGGTTGTCTTGTACTAGGTGATCTATGATAGAGAGAAGAAAGAGAGAGAAGAGGGGTAAATGGTCTAGAATATTGTGTTATGATAGTTCCACCCATCAAAGAGAATGTAAAGAGGGATTTGATGGTCTAGTACATGCTAATCAACTCATAAAAAAGATGCAAACAAGAGGTTGAATGGTCTAGTAAATTGTGTTATACTAGTCAACCTATGAAAAGGATAGGTCAAATGGTCTAGACAATTGTATTATGCTAGTCAACCAATCTTGAAAATGTATGCAAAGGAGAGGTAAAATGGGATATAAATTTGTGTTATACTAGTTCAAGGAATCCTAAGGATAACCAAGGAAAGCATTGTATCCAAGGAAATCTGCCAAATATGTATAGAGGAGAGTGATTTGGCCCTAGAAAGTTGTATTGTGATATTGTACTCTACCTTTCATGCTTAAAGTAAACAAATTATTTTCAATAAGGAGGCCATATATGCCCCCCCTCCCCCCCACCTTTCCCCCTTAAGATGACAAAATAGGAAAATTTTGATATCTTAAGGAAAAGAGGAACAAGGATAAGGCACCTTTAACACCATAGAGGTATTCCTTAAGCAATACCCAGTTTAGTCCAAAGAGGTCACAACTCCTTTGAGGTCAAGGAAGGGACAAATGAAAATAAATACCATGAAACAAGTGTAAAGGGATCTTGTTGAAGGATACTGAAATAGGATGAAAGAAAATGAAGGAAATAATTCACACCTTCCAAATTGTTGCGTAAAGGGTTTCTTAAGGAAGGATGACACTTGCAACACCAAAGTAAGGGATTTTTTTATTATGGGAAGTCAAAATTTGAATTTCTCTTCTGGTGGGATTCTCTGTGATGGCCCTAAAATCTAGGATATTGGAGGAAAGTAAGGATCATGAACTACAGGTGACTCTGATAGTGTCCAGGAAGGTGGTGTTGACCCAAAAGTTGGGGACCCACATGGGGGTGTCGATAAGGGTGGGAGGTCCTCCATGTGTTGAGAATATCTCAGCTTAGATTCCTTTGGAGGTCGTGCACCCCTGGTCTTCCCTTTTTGGTGTTAAACCGAGTGGGAAATCCTCTCCCCCTTAAGTAAAAAACATTTATGTTCCTTCCCAAGGGAATTTTTCAATTTTTGTCCCCAACCCGGTCATAGATCACAATATTTGCCTTATGGCTCTCACTCTGGTCAAAAAATTTATGTGGCCCAGACCTAATATTGATATAGTGTGGGTTTTTTCTAAGATAAATGGGCCCTCAAGGGGAAGGCATAAATCACGGTCATGTCCAAGGGATTTCTCTCCATTTCCTTTTCTTTCCAGGAAGATATGTCGAAGGTTTTATGCGGTGTTCCTTGAATGGTCAGAAAATTGGCCTTGGCCCTCCAGAAATGGTCACCCAAATTGGATCTAAATGAATCCTTATTCTTCCATGCTCCTATTTGGGTGAGGCTCTTAGGTCTCCCCTTGGAATTTTGGTTTGAAGAAGAAAAATTGGAAGGCCAAGAACACAAAAAATATGGACACTAATGTTGCTAATGTTAGCATTCTGAAGGATAATATTACATATTATCAAGAGAATCAATAAAAAGAGGTTGGTGTTTATCCTCAAAACCAAATAGAAGATAGTGTAACACCCCAAAATTGGCACCTAACAACCTAATCAATTTTTGTGCATTTTCTTGTCTTCAAAGTCCTATTGTACTAGGCAAATTCTTCTCCTAATTGACTTTAATTGACTAAGTTTCAAATGCAGAAAACCCAAATTTGCATAAATCTGACATTACATTTTAATTCCTAAATCTCAAATGATTATTAGTTAAAATCCCTATGATTAATTGATTTAATCCTAAAGTCCTAAGTGCTTTTAATTAAATCAAATCCACCCCCTTTGGCTAATATACATAAAAGGAATTGAAGGGTTATTTTATTAATTGAATGAATTATCCTCAAAAGGAATTCCATAATTCCATATGAAAAGACACTTATGTGTCCATAATTCATTCTTTTATTTTAATAAACCTTGCTTATTTGTCTCAAATGGAGAATGAAGAGACAACTATTTCTTTTCAAGAAACTCTTC
>MU227491.1:1265891-1284754 GCA_018584345.1 Thuja plicata
ATCCAAGCTTTGAAGACTTGTTATTGCATTTCATCATAGTTTTCATATTTGCTTTCATAGTTGCATTGTCATAGCATCCATAGCTTCATTTCATAGCTTAGTTTCCTTTTATGCAATAGAATAATCTTAAATAGTCTAAATAGGAAGGCTTGGTAACACTTGTTCTTTCCTTTCATAGATTAGTTGCATTGTACTTTCATTTTCATAGACTGCTTTGCATTATCATTTAGATTTGCATTGCATTGCATACATTTGGTATCATTGGAGATATTGGCATTCTTACTCTTGTTTTCATTGAATCTCTCATTGTATGTTTTATTGGCAAGGTCATGAGTTTATAGCTCTAACTGAGAGCAATTTTACAAATCTTGCAACTCCATGCATAAGGAGCTATGGATCGATTTGTGAGGGCTCATTCTTGAGTTTCCTTGCATGCAAGGATTCATAGAAGTGCACTACTTTTGTGTGTACAACATCAACATCTTCAAATGATGGAACCTTCCTAAGGTTTATCCCATTATTTTGAAGCCGACTTATAGAGATGGCTACAGATGGAGCTACCTTCCTTATGGATGGGTTAAAGTTAATTTTGATGGGGCAGCCAAGGGTAATCCTGGGCTAGCTGGGTGTGGGAGAGTAATAATAAATGATTTTGGCCAGTGTGTTGCAATGGTGGCACTCCCCTTGGGCTCTAAAACTAACCACTTATCTGAGGCTATGGCATCTCTTCAATCCATCATGCTTGTAAATAATTTGGGATTCACTAAGGTTTGGCTTGAAGGAGAATCTAACAACATAATTAGTTGTCTTAAGGGTCTAACTATCCCCTCATGGACCATTAAGAACATCATATCTAAGGCTAGGGATATTATCAATTCCTTTGATAAATGTTATGTCTCATGTGGATTTAGAGAGGCCAACTCTATGGAAGACTAGTTAGCCAATGTGGTGGTTAAATCTAACAAAAAAGTGACATGGAAGGATGAGATCAACCTCCCCTATTATGCCAAAGCCATATTAAATCATGATAGGACACATGGATATTTGGGTGTACTTAAACTTGATTATGATGCCTTTTCTAATGACCCAAGTAATAATAAGAAGTAAATGTCAGTATCCAACTGACAGTTTGGTTAGTCATCGTGATATGATTTCGCACACTTTCTGGGATTTTTTTAGCCTTTATCAACTTGCACTTTCAAAAAAATTCATTTTTATTCAAGCCTTTAGTATTCTTCTGGTTTTTTATGCTTATTGTGCTTATTGGTTGTGCCAGAGGAGCCATGAGGGGAATAGAAAGAGGAGGGAGCCCTTATCTAGTGAGGATTGGAAGCGGAAGCCCTAAGTTTGGGAGATCTTGGAGGAAGCCAAGATGACCAAATTCATGGAGTTCTTACATGGGCATAACCCTTCTATTACCAGAAATTTTAAGAAGAACTGGAAGGAGGGGAAGATGAATATTGGTGCGAGAAAGGTGAAAATTGATGAAGGGTTTATTGTGAAATCCACTGGTATGCCCATTGTGGGGAAAAAGTTCTACAAAGATCAGAAGTTTACTGATGATACCATCATGAAGTTTCCAAAAGAGAAGGAGGAGAGGGACATCCTATTCAAAATTGATAAAAACTACTACCCTCCCATGGCTATTAAGAAGGTCTATAGGTTGGTTCTCTTCTCCATCATGCAATACATCACTCTAGATGAGAGATTCTCTCGAGTGTTTGGATATCATTTCATGTTACGGAACCACTTCTAGAATAATCAGAAGGTATCTTTTCCCTATTTAGTATTTTTTTCTCTTAACTCTAGTATCAAGAGGGCTAGAGTCAATCCTGATAGCAATCTTACCCTTCATGAAGGGCTTATGGTCCTTATTGTTGATCATTTTAAAGATAACTCTATTGAGCAAGCAATTTGTGAGCATTCAGCCTCAGATGAGGATTTTCTTGACTTTGATGAGTCCAAGGAGGATGGGGATTATGATACTGAGATGGAGGAAGATACTAATCTTGATATCCCAGAGAGTTTGGCTAGCAAGGGTAAGGGTAAAATGATGGTCTTTGGGTCTAGCAAGATCAAGAAAGCGAAGACAACGAAAGGAAGGAGTGGAAAGAAAATCAAGGAGGAGATTTGGGTTGAGGAAGGTGTCAATGGAAGAAAGGAGATGGACACTGACCATGAGGATAATGTTAGGTCTTCTCACAAGAAACCTAATATTTTGGCTTCTATGGCCAGAAAATTTGAGAATCCTAGTAGGGATACCCTTGTTCCTTCCCTTCCTCGCAGCCCTGTGAAGTTGAATCCAGTGGACTCCGTCAGCCCTCCCCCTCCTCTGTCACCTAGAACTAAGAATGTGTTGAATAATTATATGGAAGAGGATAGGGTGTTGAATAATTTGAATGATCATGGTTATATTCCCTAGAGTGATCTTGATACCGATGTTGCTATGGGTACCCATAGGGAGGATACTCCCCTTTCTGAATTTAATAACTACAGCAAGGATCCCAATATGAATATTTTGAAAATATCTAAGGAAGGGGATATGGATTTTTATAATTTTTTTATTTGGGTTTTCAACAAGGTTAAAGATGTGAAGAAAAATAAGAGGGCCTTTTCTAGCAAATTGGATTTATGGAGGCCTTTCGGGCTGGTAAGGACAAATCCTTCTCTGAAGAGCTCAAAGATATCACCAAGGTCATTAATGGTGTTGATGTCATGACCAAAGACTAATCCTCTATATTTGAGAATGTGGATGATAGGTTTTCTGTTCTTCAGAAAAGAGTAAATGGCTTGGAGGACACTCAAAAAGATTGGTGAATAGAGCTTTAAGATCCTTATTACCAATTTTCACTACATTGCTCTAATTGGTAGGGTTGTTAATAACCCTAATTATTTTAGTGAAAGGGGGGTGTATTTTATTATCAAAGTTATCTGATTTACCCGATTACATCCATACATTAGTATACATTTTTTTGTTTCAAGTTGTTGATGCAGTTTTAAGCTACATTGAAAAAGTTATGAAAAGTTATAGTTTGTTATCCTAGTTATCAAAAGCAAAGAATCAAAGTACAGATGTGATAATATTCCATTTCCTTTAAGAGAAAGAAAAATGTAAAATTCAAAATCATTTTTATTACATTTTTGAAAGGTTTTTTCTCATTCAATGAAAAGTACAACATATAAAGATGGTCCACACAAGCAGTGGCTACTTTGAAAACTATAGCTGAGATATGAGACAGAATGAACTAAAATTAGGAAAAAGAATAGGGGTGAGATCCTCCATTGCTTGGTAATGGAGTACCATTGCATTGGAGGAGAGCCCAGGTCCCACATCCTTGAAAAGAACCTACAAAAAATAACTGAAAGGAAGGAAGTCAATTCTTAGAACTGAGCAATGAAAGATCTCACATCATATTCTTAATTTTGCCTATCATACATCTTGAGAAATGCAAAGAAAGGATTATAAGTTGAAGTAATGTTTATTTATTAGGAGTGTGTGTGTCATGTGTAGGAATAGGTTCATTATTATCATAAAGTTGAGCATGTGGGGTAAATGGGGCTCCCACAAGGGTTGAGCCCAGCATGCATTTAGAGGATTAGCCTGATCATAAGTCAGTGTATTATCTGCCTCATCTATGCTTCTTGTTCTAAAGATATGTGTTTATAAAAATAGAAAACCATCTTGGTTTTCTACCATCAAGAGAACACATCTTCTTTCCTTAGCATAGGTGAGGAAGTCACTCATTATGATCAAATAAATCTAGCATTAAATGGTGGAATTGGAGCAGCTACTGGAGAACAAGCATTCAATAAACTATTGAAGGGACATGACTTTATGTCATGAAACCTTTTGGTTCAGTTCAAATGACACATTGAAAGAATTCTTGAGGTCACAACTAAAAACCTCATCTTTATAGTAATACAATTAAAGTAACCAGTTAGATCAAAGTGATATGGTGTTTTCTCGGTAGTAATTACATTTCAAAGTAGAATAAGATTGCGGGGAAAAATAATCACATCATAAGAGGCTACTAAAGTTCAAGGTTCAATAGGAATTCATGATTTCTACCTTAGGAATCAGTAAAGCAATGATAATAATAGGATACATGATATTTTTTTATCAAGAAAATTAATTGTACCAGCAATAGACAACAAAAATTCACAAAAAATATGCTCCTCAAGGAAAGCATGCATCAAGAAGTATAACAACTATCAAATATGAGAAATGAAAACAATGATCAAGACAATGTTTTTATATCAGAGGTACCTCTACATATCCTAAGGCAGTCACAACCATCATGACTATTGTGTGTGAGTTAATACACCTTCATGAAATTGGGACAATTAAGCACAATTATATGGAAAGAAATAACAATTTAATCTAAAGAATTGCATTTGAAATCTATGACATCTCATGGTTCTCTAACTAGGCTTTTCAAGTAGAGCTCTCAGCCTTAATCTCCACTAGTGACCATCCTAGAATGATAAAATATGATTAAAATGTTTGATCTAGCTCTAAATTCTCTCAATTTTCTTCAAAGATGAACTCAAATGCTCATGATAAGCTCTCAAATCTCACAATTTGCTTTCAAAGATTCAAAATAATGCTCAATTTCTATCAAATTGCCTATAGTGATGATGTTATGCAATCAAATTCTCTAGGATCTCCTTACGCTTAGAAATGGCTCATATTTATAGTAAAATCCCAAGGGTAGGGGGTAGAGTGAATTGACCATGGGTTAATCCTTGGTTGAGTTTGATCCTTCAAATGGTTTCAAATGGGAGGACCATTTAAATGGTTGTCTCAAAGGTTGGGACAAAGAGACAAAATCCTCAATTCTCATTGGTTGATCAAATTATGTTGAAAAGATATTAGGAATTTATTAATTCAATCATTTAATTAAATTAGCCATGTAAGGGTGAATAGGTTCAATTTGATTTTTTATTTAAAACTATATAATTAATTGATTAAAATCAATTATATAATTTTGATTGATCCCTTTTAGGCTTATATTTGATTATTTGATTTCATTATTAATTAATCCTTTGATTTTATTTGATTTAATCCAATTTGATTTATAAATGTCTATTTAATTTATTTTGCTCCATTTTGAAGCATTTTAATCATTTTGATGAGATTTGTTGAGATTTTCTGATTTTGATGATATTAAGACACCTGGTCAATTTTGGGTGTCTACAACTATTATAATGAAAGAAAAAATACGATGGGATTCATTGTTTTTATCAGGAAGACGTGAGCACAACTTATAGGTATTTCATGAACGTCATAATAAGACAGTTTTGCAGTGGTCCATAGTCTATCTGGTACAAGTGACCTAGAGCTTGTAGGTTGTTTTAGAGAGGAGAAATTGATGGATATAGTAGCATCTCATGCTTAAGACAAAGAATCATAGAAACAATGAGTCCAATTATAAGATGAGATCATTTACAATGGAAGACTAATATAGCTCCAAGGTACAATAAATCAGCCGTAGCATCAAGAAACAAAGCCAGTTGAAGGAACACCAATAGGTGTCAATGCTAGTACAGGGAAAATATTTCATAGCATCATTATTATAAGAACTATGCTGCAAAGTCTAGGAAATAAGGTTCACCAATGATGTCATGAATGAATGCAATGGAATTGATACATTCATATAGTTTATGAAATACACTAAAAATCATGCAATCATGCTATTATTATAGACAAACTCATCCAAAGTGCAGGTACCAAGTAAAATGCATTTACGAAGCCAGTTTTGAGTAACATTCATAGAAGCATGAACAGGTCCAATCATGATTTCATGAGTACAGTTATATAAGGAGATATCACTACCAATTCATGACAATTACAACACAGAAGGGTCTTGCAGTTTTGAAATAAGACAATGTCATAAATGAATCTCAATACAATAGCAGTGTCTTTATCCAACTGAGACTGATAAATATACCATAATTATAGTGAAAACCATTATCAATGGCAGATTTATGCGATAGTTGTCATTTCAAATTGGGAGCAATAGTGCTACAATTAGAGATAGATGCAAAGAATCAATCAAGTAATCAGAAACTTGATACATTGACAAAACATCAATATGGATAGCCATTTTTTCCATCGACAATCTCAGAAAAGACAGTCATAAAGACAACAAAGCTTTATATGGTGATTAAGAACACTAATTAAAGCATGGGAGCACCCCCAAGGTACAAAGTAGTTGATGGCTTCAAGAGTATCATGTGACAAAATATTTTCCATAGGGTCTGAATATGAAGGAAAGATAGTATTTAAAATTGGAACACATATGGTACAAGTTCATACAGGAAATATATGATAGCAATTAGTAATGAGCATACTAAACTAAAATGTAACATAGATGAAAGCAGCAGGTTGCATCTAGAGTTATAGTCTAAGAAACATCAATGAATTAATGAGAGCATGTAACTAATTACCACATAGTTATAAGTAATTTTGATTTCTAATATAAAGATAGTAAAATTTTATACATAGAATATCAAAAATTCAGTCAAAAAACAATCTAAGGTTTGATCAGTCAAAGTAGAGGTAAGGAAGAAATATCAGTATGTTGTAAGGGCCATGTTGAGGTAACTTTTCCTTATTTTCACAAAGTCACAGTATGGGGTTTGAAAGACCCATTTTATATAGACAAACTCTTAAA
This sequence comes from Thuja plicata, assembly GCA_018584345.1. NCBI lineage: Eukaryota > Viridiplantae > Streptophyta > Pinopsida > Cupressales > Cupressaceae > Thuja > Thuja plicata. Next base: position 1,272,569 of record MU227491.1, read on the forward strand.
TGTAACTGAAAGTCACAAATTTGTAGGAATAGCCATCTTATACTCTTAGGGTTTGGTGATTATCATAGAATAAGGCTTGACCATTTAGGGATTTTATTTCACAATAAACTATTAATATTTCTTGTGGTTTTGACAACAAGTTTGTTAGCAGTGCAAAATGACTATGTCAAGGTCAAAAAATGCATTTCGAATAGAGATACAAAATCTTACAGGAACCCCTTTCCTTTTTAAAAAAAAAGGTGCAAAAGGACAACTAAAAGATATTTAGATGTCACCACATTAAGGGATAGTAAAATATATATGCTATAGACTTTGAAAGATATATTTTGAAAGAATTTGGTAATCTAAAGGTCAGGGGTAATTGAATATAGAAGCTTCAACATGAATTCAAAGAGGATGAGGTATCATTATGTAATAAGTCATGCATTGTCTGATCAAGAAAACAAATAGAGAATTGATTTATTTTATGCTACAGGAGCTAGTCATAATCATTATACATTGAGCAAAGAAATAAGATATTTTTTGGATTTAATGCAAATGAGAGGGAATGAGGCACCAAAATATGAGAATACCTCTAACAAATAGGATATATGCATTATATCACAAGAAAAAAAGTAGTAAATTAGAGAACTCCAAGATACTCCATCAATTCTTAAAAAAGCCCGCATTGTAGTGGCGGCCTGCAATGGAACATCTTAAAGGAGGCCACCAAAATCCACTGGAAAAAAATTAAAACCCTACCCTTGGTGGAACTTGGATAGAGAATATAAATGAATATGAAAATGAAAAAGTATATTTATGTAGACCTTATGGCAATACATTTTGTCAATTAGTGCCAAAACACTTAGTCATTCATATGGTTACAGTGTTGACCGAGCTAAGCAGTTGTAGTGTCGACCAAGCTAAGCAGTTGCAGTATCGACCGAGCAGTTAGTTCCAAGAAGTATCACCTGAGTCACCAGTGTTACTCAAGTTGCATACCATCTTTGAGTGATCAATATGGCCTGAGCACCCAGTGCTAACCGAGTGCTAGAGTTGTCAAGTTTAATGTATCGCCTGAGTGTCAATATATCACCCAAGTGGATTATTACACCCGAGTATCAGCATTGGGCTGACTTAGTACATATTTTTTGATACTATTTAATATGATAGTAGCTGACTTGTACAGGTAATTGATTTGGATAAGTATATATGTAAGAGACTTTGTTTATCTATAATAATAAAAAAGAACAACATTGAATACATGTATATATGTGAATATGAAGAGGCAGATTGATTGAAAGGCTACAATAGTATAAAGGAACAACAGAGACTCATCTATCACATTCAGGTGATTAGTATTACATCAAAGGATCTTATTCAGAAAATTAGAGTTGCATAGTAGATCATTCACTGGTTTTGTCCTAACAAGTGTATCAGTCAAATCCTTTAACAAGGTGGACCTAACAGTCCTTCACAAATCTCCTAACATAGTGCATACTTAATTGTATTGTATAAATCCTTTCACAAGGTGGACCTAATAGTCCTTATTTTTCCTAACAGGGCAGACCATCAGAAGTGGTCAATTGTAAGCCTTAACCAGTCAACTTTATTACTGCAGTTCTAAAGCTTGTGGCTATCATCCCCGCCCCAATTTTACATTCTATTTGGAAGGTTTCTGGGTCACCATATCTTGTGTCAAGTGTTATGAATGTTTATTTCTTTTCTATTCCATACATGAAATTAAATTAGACAATCTAATAAAGGATAAAAGTGAAGAAGTTTTATTGGCCCTTGATTCACCCACCCCACCCTCTCTCAGTCACCTAGCCTATGATATATTTCCAACAATTGGTATCAGAGAAAAGATTCTCTTATCAGAATTTTAATAGCTTGAGAAAAGATCAGAGGCAATGGCAATATACAGACTAGAGAAAGCCATTGAAAATGAAAATATAGATCTACAAGTGGCCATGGATCAAATCAGAAAACTCAAGGATCAGCTCTCTCATTCCCTGAAAAGAAGAAAAGAATTAGCAATTCAAATGAATGACAAAGGTTAAAAAGAAGAAAGAATTGAATATTTATGCAAGGAAATAAATTCTAAAGAAGTTGATGCATCCATTGAAAACCTACTTGCAAAGAATCTCACTTTGCATGAAGAAGTCAGAAAGTTGAAGAGAGAACAAGAAATTCATTCAGTCAAAATATGTGAAGTCATGGAACAAAAGAACCAAGCAAAAAATGATAGAGATATGGCACAAGAAGATAAGAGATTTCTAAGTACAAGATTAGAGGAAAAATAAAATGAAATTCATCATTTGTCACTTCAGCAAGAAGATATGATAAATCAACTCAATAGTGAAAATCAAGAAGTTATCAATCTAAGGACTAAAAATGAAAGAATGCAAAATGATCTCAATACTAAAAACCAAACCAATAAGAGTATGATGAATTCACAAGAAATCATGGATCATTTGATAGAACAAACTCAATTCAGACATCATGGATAAACTAGATTAGGTTATACTAAACAAGGTGAATCCTCACAGCAAGGAGCTCAAAAGAACAAGAAACCTACTTGTAATCACTGTGGAAATTTAGGGCATACATCAAATAAGTGTTGGAGCAATGGGAAGTCAAAGTTTAATGGAAAATGTTACAGGTGCAAAAAACATGGACATAGGGAAAGTGAATGCACTGAGAAACCTAAGTTTGAAGGAAAATGTTTTAATTGTAACAAACAAGGTCATAAATCTGCAGAGTGCAGAACTAAGACGTGGAACCCTGCTGAATAATTAGCTAAAGCAATTTTTGGTTGGGATTAGAACACATGGAGAAAATGTTGTCATTGTGGTGAGTATGGGCACATCGGTGCAAATTGTGCAAAGACTCACCTCAGAAAAAGGAATCCTACTAAGAGATGTTATGTGTGTAAACAACTCGGTCATCTAAACAAGAATTGTATGAATAGAGAAAAGGTGGATACTGGTTTTGGGAAAGGAAAAGAAAATTTTTTTGAAATAAAAACTTAGATGAGTCAACATTGGGTAAGGAAGTCTCCTTATAATTCAGACCAAAACAATGAAGGAACAAATGGCACCCAAAAAGGTGATTTGGGTGGAACCACCATCTCTGAATAATGATATAAGGAGACAACTGGAACTGTGCATACAAGCCATCATACATCAGTTCCAGATATAATAGCAAGTCCAAATCTACATATTGATGCACTGGGACACATTATGGTTCTAACTAAGTCAGGATCTTAGTTATAATTGAGTTACTTTGGCTTAACTGAGTTAATTCAGGTTATATGGTTTCAAAGATGTGAAGTTAGTTTTCATCGAGCTTCTGAGTATGCCTGGGAGAAATGACTAAGCTACGACATATACTATATACAGAGCATTTAATGAAAATTTTATTGTGAAATTTCTCATAAATGGTTAAATTGAAGGGTTATTGTTTACCAAGGTTTACAGTTTACAGAGAGATTAAGAGATTATAGTGATTTCAAAGAAAATTTGTGTTTGGAATCTTTAGTTGCAGCAAAGTTTCATCAATCTTCCGAGTGTTATGGCATCTTCATCCAACAGTAAGATCAAGAAGGGATCTGAGATGTTAGTGAGGAATGTAGTCTATGAACTGCCAAAGTTCAAACTTCATCCAATAATTGCATAGGAGATAGATCCATGGGAGCCCATTCCCAAATTCCTCCTAAGGTACTGTTGATTCACGACATTCAAACTTTCTATCATTGCACCATTCAACATCTAGGCATATTAGATATGAATCAAGCATACGAGGCACTTTGTGTGGGCAGAAACCTGAATCCAAGCACCTCAAATTCAAGGTTTTAACCCATATCTTTCATATCCCAAAGAACTTCCAAATAAAGTTGATTAGGTTTATTCTGAGCCGTATTCATGACATGCATTTTTGGTTGGAACAACCCATGAAAATCACTAAGATGATGGCACACCGAATGACAGGGTACCCAGTTCTCGACAAACCTAAAGTGACTAAAACACTACCCCAATATGATCTAGCTAAGAAGACTCTTTCTGAGTGAGAAGGAAGAGGCATGAATTTGAATGGAGTCACTAACATGGAGCTAAAGTTTAGAATTCATGTAATTTCACATAAGATATATAGTTCAAGCTGACCAAATAGTGTTCCATGTGAGGCTGTGGGCTTGGCATAAAAAGTGGTGAAGAACAATCTATCATTTGACCTAGCTGAGTTGTAGCTCATCCAACTGAGAAAAAAAATGGAGAGCATCCAGGCATCTAAGACCAATCCGTGTAAGTTTGATTCAATCTTGGTCTGCTTATTATTTTATGTTCAAAAGTTTTTCCCTTCAAAAGGCATAGTTGTATGGAAGAAGGATAGGCCTATATTTTATTAGATAAATGAGTTTATAGAAGAATTGGGAGATAATTCTGTAAGCATCATGGATGCTTACTTTGAAAGTTTCAGAGAGAAAATGTAGAATAGATTCAGAATTCCCAAAAAATTGGTAGAAGACTATAAGGATGATATATGTTTCCTAGTTGATTTTGACAAAGTGCACATCCAAGTATTCAAACCGAGGGTTGTGTGGGTGAAACCTCTTGCATATGAGATTAACATAGATGAGACCAAAGACATCATTTAGGCTCTTATTAATGAGTCTGTTGATCCTAAAGTAGCTTATTTTGGTACTTATGAAGAAGCTAAGGGAAAAATAAAATTAGAAATAGAGATTCCCAAAATCTCTAAGAGAGGAAGGAAAAGAATTGAGAGGTTTGGAAAGAAATATGGCAAGCCATCAGACTCTCCTCCTTCGATCACTGAAAGCAAAGAGGATGACATAAAGGTAGAAGAAGAACTTGAGAAAGAAGAGGAAGAGGTAGAAGAAAATCCTCCTAAGAAGAAGAGGCCATCCCCTAAGAAAACACCAAAGGCCTCTACCCCTTCCTCCACTACAAACAAACCTAGGAGATCTAGAAGAAAACTGATATTGCCTAAAGAAGATGATGAAGAAAATACAGTTACATTCAAGAAGCCACCACTTACCTTTGAGTAGAAGGTTGAAGAATTTAAGGAAGGTAGTGGTATGTCATGTCTTATATCACTTAAGTATGCTTCCAGAACAAAGGATGAGTAGAAGTTGATTGAGGATGCATTAGTAATGAATATGGAAAGATGGAAGTATGAGAGTAATCACACTCCAAGGTTTAGAACTTTTCAAATTTTGAGCAAGAAAATAGAGGATGTTGTGCAGACCGCAACTAAGTTGTGGAAGTCCACTTTTGAAGACAAGGTATATGATAAGACAGAGGAACCAAGTATAGACCCTTATGTATAGGTTAAAGATGAAGAAATACCTGGGGTAAAAACCAATGAGGAATCTAATGTAGAGAAGATAGTAGTGGAAGTGATGGCATCACTGCCCCAATCACCTAGTCTAATTATCTTATCTCTGAGCAAGGAAAAGGCCACAAAGTCTACATCAATTTTAGTAGGAACCGAGCATCAAAATCTACATACTACTGGACCAAACCAGACCAAGTCACAGAAGGATAGTGTGAATATTTCTATAGTTGGTGCAAAGATAGTTAATGACCTATTTCAACTTAACATTGAGGACAAGGATGATGATGGAAAAGGTAAGGAAATCATTCCTTCACCTAATCCCAAGCTCAAGGCTAAAGAAAAGGAAACAATTATTAATGAAGTTGACCTTGAGGAAGACATTGTGATTCCTAATTGGGATCTTTCCAGCCTGACAGCCAAGCAGATGGACATCCTTGGGGAGCTATGGAAGAAAAGAGAAAAACAATAGAAGCTCTGAGCTAAGAAGAAAAGGAACATAGTACTACAGGACATCAAAGGTATATTCCTTGATTCACTAGAGATTGAAGTCAATGGGAAAGAATCCATAATGGACCAACTTGTTGATATAGTTCACAATTTTAATGAAGATCTTAGTGGTCAGGAGAAATTACTGCATAAGACAGAGAGAAAATTTGAGAATAAGGTTCTAGAGAATGTTGCAGGTAAGATTGCAATAGATCAAGTGAAGCTATCCACCATTATTAGATCTCTAGAAACCACTGTTAATAATTTTATTGCATTATTTGTAAAGTTGAGTGACACATCCAGTTTTACCATGGAAATAAAGGATAAGCTAACAAAGATTGACAATGTTTTCAAGGCAAGTGAAAACTAGGTTGCACTTGATCCAAGTTCAAGTTTAGCACACTTTGTTAAGATCAAGTATCTGATTGATCTGCATGCAGAGCTACTAAGGGAAGAAGGAAGAAAAAGGGAATCCCTATCAGCTGTACAAAGCCAACTCCTTCCTCACATGGATGTCATGCAAAAACATATTGCTCACGCAAAGGCACTCATTCATGATAACAATTTTTTAGTTGCAGAGCTTATGATGGAGTTGTCTGCAGAAATTCAGATTGAGTTGCACATCCTGAAGGTGTTGCAAGACAATTGGGACAAGACTTTGTCTCAATTTTTGAAGGTACATAGTGATTTCCTTTCATATTTTGGTATTACCTTGTAGATATTCTTTTTGGCATTTGTGTCAAAAACAAGGGGGGAAGATAGGATATATATATATATATATATCAGGAAATACATGTACAGAGAAAAGAAAGATATATATAGCAGAGTTACAAAAATAGTTTTGAAAAATAAAAAACAGAATCAGTTGCAATTGAGTTGCAGAGCAGTAGTCGAAACCGAGCTAGAACCCAAGCACATGTAAAGGGGGAGTTTTATCTTATCAGTTTGTTTGATCATAATTTTTTGGTATGATAAGTGTTTTTATCACTAATGCCAAAGGGGGATATTGTAGACCATATGGAAAGACATATTGTCAATTAGTGCCAAAATACTTAGTCATTCATATGGTTATAGTGTTGACTGAGATAAGAAGTTGTAGTGTCGACCGAGTAGTTAGTTCCAAGCAGTATCACCCGAGTCACCAGTGTTACCCAAGTTGCATACCATCTCTGAGTGATCAATATGGCCTGAGCACCCAGTGTCAACCGAGCACCAGAGTTTCCAAGTTCACTGTATTTCCTGAGTGTCAATATATCACCCAAGTGGATTACTGGACCCGAGTATCAACATTGGGCCAACTTAGTATATATTGTTTGATACTATTTAATATGATAGTAGCCTACTTGTAGAGGTAATTGATTTGGATAAGTATATATGTAAGACACTTTGTTTATCTAGAATAATAAAAAAGAACAATATTGAATACATGTATAGATGCGAATATGAAGAGGCAGATTGATTAAAAGGCTACAAATGTATAAAGGAACAGAAAAGACTCATCTATCACATTTAGGTGATCAGTATTACATCAAAGGATCTTATTCAGAAAATCAGAGTTGCATAGCAGATCATTCATTGGTTCATCCTAACAGGTGTGTATCAGTCAAATCCTTTAACAAGGTGGACCTAACAGTCCTTCACAAATATCCTAACAGAGTGCATACTTAACTATATTGCATAAATTCTTTCACAAGGTGGACCTAACAGTCCTTATTTCTCCTAACAGGGCAGACCATCAGAAGTGGTCAATTGTAAGCCTTAATTGGCCAACTTTATTACTGCAGTTCTAAAGCTTGTGTGCATCATCCCCACCCTAGTTTTACTTTCTATTTGGAAGGTTTGTGGGTCACCATATCTTGTGGCAAGTGATATGAATATTTATTGCTTTTATGTTCCATACATGCAATTATATTAGACAATCTAATAAAGGATAAAAGTGAATAATTTTTATTGGTTCCTAATTCACCCCCCCNATTCCCCCCCCCCCCCCCCTCTCAGTCACCTAGCCTATGATATATTTCCAACAATTTATATATTTTCATAGCCCAACATATACATCAAGAGAGCCTCATCTTTTTGGGTTGGAGCATCAAAGGTACCTGTAAGCAGAAGCCTTCGGAGAAGACTTAAAAAACACAGTCAAATCCTTTTTCTTTCATTCTTAGTTGTTGCTCAGCTAAGCTCTCAAAGAAAAAATGTGAATGAAAATGAATGTTGAAGTTAGAGTTGTGAAGCCCTATGTTAGTGAGAAGACTTCAAGGATGTATGGATTATATTTGTTTTTAGAGTAAATCCATAAGTAATGTGTTTTACATCTTTAGTGTTTATGTGAGGGTTTTTATTAATAAAATCTCACATAATATTAATCTTAGTAATATATATGATATTCTATTTATAGTTGTAATTTAATTAATAATATTATTATTTATTAAATTCAAGCTATAAATAAAATATCATATATATTATTAAGATTAATATTGTTTTATTTTCAACATATTTAATATTTAATGAATTATTTTATTCACTAAATATTAGATATGTTGATAATAATTCATGTTATTCTATTTAATACGTTTAATATTAAATGAATTTTGTATATTTAATATTAGATAGATCAAATATAATAGAGATATTATTAATAAAATGTTTTGCATAAATATTTAAAGTGTAAAGTATAGAGCTTCAAGTTTTGTTCACCTTGCATGAGAAGGGAGATTATTCAGACTAGTTGGAGTCCATTTTTCAGTGGTTGGAAGGCATTTTTGTTCTCCACATGTGCATGTGGAATAAAACAGGAGGGGCTTTTGTTTTCTCTTAATTCTAGTAGGCAGTTATGAGGGATTGGAGAGTTTGAGGGGCAGTTGAGAGCCAGATTTAGTTCCATATCGATTGGGGACTCTTTTCCAGCATTTAGACTAAATTATCTTGTAGCTTTATCCTTATTTTGATGGGATTTATCTTCATATTTGACCCCTTACTTTTGCATGATTCAGAGATCATTTTGAGCAGTTTTTGGGCTGATTGGAGTTGATTTTGAGCTCTTTATGGCTTGGGTGAGTTATTGATCCAATTATACTTCAATTTATTGCAATTCACACCCTATTTTTGGGGGATTTTATCATGCATCTCACCCTTTACTATATGGGGGCTATAGCTCATCTTTTGGACCCATTGTTGGGAGGACTTCTTTCTTTTTGCCTCATTTTTACAGATTGCAAAATAAGGCATTATTGTATTGAAGAAGATTGTATCAGATTTGAAAGATTAATATGCAGAGATTATTTTCTCCCTTTTATTATTTTGTGTTCATTATTTGATTGTGACTTATTGAGTTCAATTATTGTGTTCTTAAGCTTTATTGGATCAATATTCCTTCAAATTATAATGCAGAATATGATGACCCATGGTACAAATTTATGATGTAGTTTTCAATCTCAGTGTTAAACTGTGAAAATATGTGATGACATGTAACTGATTGAATGTTTGAAGATGTTAAGTTGATCACTGAAATGCACAAGGATAATGAAAGACATTAAATTAGTTAATGGTTTGTATTGTCATTGATGTCAACTTGATATAATCTAATTGGTTATAATCAAAGTGTCTAAGACTTCAGAGAATCAAAGATAAAAAGATTGTGCTTTCTGTAATGCATAAAAGACAAGTATTCAAATTGTGACTACAAACACTGATGGTCAGTGAAACCCGACAGATAGAGATCACTGACAGTCAAGTCACAGTGATGCCTAAAAAAGAACACCAACGAGCATTACCGACGAGAAAAATCACAAGCATACCCGATAGCCAAAAACATAGTATAAACTGACGGAGAAGCCCAAGGAGAACTGGACTATTGACCGACGCTATCAAAGAGTTAAACACAAAAATTAACTTGAGTTCAGAAACAACAAAATATCTAGCTGGCAGAGCTAAATATAGAGTTAACTAGTAGTTATCATTGTTTTCATCAACAAGACAAGCCAGAGATAAGTAATGGATTTAAAGTTGTTTTGTCCAATTGGAAAAAAGATCTCAGCGAAATAAAACAAGAATTTTTTCTTTAAATCAAATTGGCGAGGATTGTGGATCATGCCAAGTTCAAGCAGATCAAGAACCTAACAATGGTGATATCATGTCTATAAGGAGACAACACAATTCATTGTGAATTGGTGTGGGTGAAAGAATGAAAAGAGGATGCTTAAGAGAAACTGATGAAGAGAAACTTCATACAGTCTTGATCAACAAGTTGAGGAAAGAGATAAAGTTTTATGTGGACACCGAGCAACAGAGCATAGCATCACCGAGTAGAATCAAAGTGGAGCAAAGGTATAAATAGAGTTATATTGATCAGAATAGTTTTATGAGATTACAATAGATCTGAAAATCTACAAGTATAAGTTGTATATGTGAACAGATCATACTGTTTCAGTTTACCCATTGATTCAGAAAGTCTCTTAACTAAGTGGGATTTAAAGATCCTTTCTATATTGAGATACATCCCAAGGAGTATCAAAAATTTTGATCATGAAGATAGAATGAGATTCCAGATACCAATTGACAGGCCAAGTGAGTGTTTGATCAAATATGGTAGTATAGAGATGCCCGATATCAAGTGACAGACTAAACTTTCAAATCCTCTAACAAGGTCACACCTAGCAATGTGTTTGTAACCTTTAATAGGGTTGGATCTTCACCGAGCTCACTTCAGAAGAGTGAAAAATTTGGGTTACCGGTCCCAAGTGGTTTTTCCCTTAACAGGGTTTCCACTTTAAAAATCCATGTGTCAATGTGTTTATGATTCATTACTTTAGTGTTTTTCATTACACTTAACTTAATTGGATTGATTGGTATACTCTAGATAATTAACTGTCTTTCGATAAATTAAAAGACTACTTTTGGTAAACATATAGTAGAAGGTTTTACAAAGCATTCCGAGCAGTAGTAATTTGATATAAGTATTTGGAGGCATTCATCTTATAGGATTGAAGATAACTAGAGGTAGAATATTATGGTACTAAGTTTTTGGGTTGATTATTGGAATATTTTTTAGGCCACTGATTCACCCCCCCTCTCAATTATTACTAACAATTGGTATCAGAGCTTGTGTGCTTAGAAAGGGAGTTTAACATCTCAAGCAAAAGATCACAAGATGAATAGACGAGATATGCCCAAGTTCAATAAAGACAACTTTGCATCATGGCAAAGCAGAATAAGACTCCACCTATCAAGTATTGGAAATGATATTGTTCAATACTTAGATATTGAATATGTGTTGCCTACAGGACCTCATACTCTTGAGAAATTAAGAGTCAAGCATGAGCATAACTGCGTGATGATAGAACTTGCATCATCACTCTCCAATGCTGAGTTTGAAGATGTCAAAACCGGCACCTCTGCAAAGAAAATGTGGGATAAGTTGAAGCTTGTACATGGAGGAGATGTAAATGTACTAAGAGAAAAGGTAGAAAGCCTAAGAGGGAGATTTGATGACCTAAGGATCAAAGAACAAGAAAACATCACTTAGTATAGCTGCAGAATCAAAGAGGTACACTACTACATTTAGGGCCAAATTTTGACAGAAGTTTTCGACGAGTAACTTTTTCTTACGAATTTGGTGTTTTTTTTTGTAATAGGCCCCGATGATGTCAGTATTCTAATGGGTGTTTAATTGACCATCAGAATTCTAATAGATTCGGGGTATACATTAAAAAAAAAAGTGAAACAGCCTCATCATTTTTATTTTGATTGGAGAGCGGGAGAAAAGGAGCGACAGCTGAGCGCGGGAGAAGGTATGTGATTTCTTCATCTTTCAAGCCTCTGGCATCATATTCAAATGCATTTCATTTCATTGTTGAGGAATTTTCTCTCTAAAATGACCGCGTTCTACTGGTGTCATGCCCTATCCAGTGCTTTATCTATATTATTTGATGTTATTGGTGCTTGTGCTCAAGGATATCGATTCATTGTATTCAAATGTTTGGATTCACGTTTGTTGATATTACTGGCATATGTGTTTAATGATGCCATTGTATATTGATGTCACTAAAATGACCACATTCTACTGGTGTCATACCCTAGCATATGCTTTAACTCCATTATTTGATGTTATTGGTGCTTGTGCTCAAGGATATACATTTTTTTGAAATATTGACTGTGGTTATCAAATGGACAGCCCGTGAGCTTCTAGCTAGGCGTCATTTGTATTGATAGCTTAGGGCATCAAATGTATTGTATCGTTGATAGTTGAGACTTTGTTAAAAGGAAATAGGACAAAGAACAATTTTTATTTAGTTTCTCTATTTTGATCCCTAAGTGGCTTACAACCCTAGAGAAGTATATGCAAATTTACGGATCCAGTTGCAG
>MU227491.1:1304391-1347200 GCA_018584345.1 Thuja plicata
TCTTTCAAATCCCTGGATTTGATGAGCTAATGAAAGGTAAAACATTCTATCAATAATATAGACCGAAGAAAGAGAGAACCTATGATGGTCTCTTGAGCTGTTTTATCTTTAATGTGCATATCCGTCAGTTTTTTGACATTTCATAATTAATTTCTGATAGCAGTGCTATACCTTTGATAGATTAAATGTTAGAGAATCATTATTTATGAAAATTCTTCCGACAATAATGCTATACGTTCGACAGGGCAACCTATCGAAGAAATGTTGCATGACTATCGCTATTCTGACAGTTAAAGTGTTGCAAATAGAAATTTTTTGACAGAAACTTCGACAGTAATGCTATATATCTGATAGGTATATCTGGAAAAATTAGGTGGAAACTGTCGGTATGCCAACAATTATAATGTTGGAAAGGATATGTTTTTGACAGTTATTTCTGACAGAGATTGTATATTTTTGATAGGTCATGGTGTCAGAATGCTGATGGATGAACCGCAGGAAATGCCATAACAAAGCTCTTGTCATGTGAAATTTTCTGACGTGATGTGGTGTCGGTAAATCGATGAATGTGTCTTCTATCATAATTTCCTACGCAAAAATGGTGACAGACTCATGTGTCAAAATACCGACAAATGAGCATTGGAAATTTGACAAATGGCCATCAAAATTTGACCTCAAATGTACTAGTGGTAGTAAATGCTATCCGAGGAGTTGGAGGTGTACTTGAAGAGGAGATAGTGGTAACCAAAATCTTAAGAACCTTATTTCCTATTTATGCTATTAGATTGACTACTATTCAAGAAATGAGAGCAGTTGCAAACAATATAGTTACTCTAGATAGTCTGATTGGTAGACTAATTTCATTTGAGATGAAAAATTTTGATAATAGTGTCTTACCATCTATAGAATCTACATTAAAATATTCTCTAAAGATAAGTAACTCAATTCATAGACATGTTGTCAGAAATGATAGTGACAGTGATAATGAGGATCAATGACTTGATGAAATTGAAGCACTTATGGCTAGAATATTGCAGAGAGGAAAAGGTAGATACAAAGGTAAATTACCACTTGTATGTTCAATTGTAAAGAGGTTGGAAACTTTGCTAAAAGATGCCCAAACCAAAGAAAAGATGATAGAGGTAATGATAGATCATATGAGAAGAAGTTTGATAAAGGTGAAAATAAAGACTACCGGAGCAACCAAAAATCTGACAAGAGAGATACCCAAGACTAAAAGGACAAAGGAAAGAAAACTTGTTACCTAGCTGAGAATAGAGCTGATGACACCAACACTAAATCAGAAGAAGATATCAAGATGGTATTTGTAGCCATGAAGGATAATTCAGATGAAGATGAAGAAAGGTATGTAGAAACTGCACTCATATCTAAAGTTAGTAAGATTGATGTATGGATTATAGATAGTGGTTGCACTCACCATATGACTGGTGACAAACAAAATTTTGAGACTTTTGAATACTATAATGGTGGTTCAATAAGAATGGGTAATGATACACCTTGTCTAGTTGAAGGTAAAGGAACCATAATGTTGAATAACCTGATAAAATGTGAAAATGCTTACTAGGTTAAAGGACTGAATTACAATTTGTTAAGTGTTTCTCAGTTGAACAATTCAGGTCACAGAGTAGCATTTGAAAATAAGAAGGCAAAGATCTTCAATGAATCAAGAAGGTTGATTGGTACTGGTGAGCAGACAAAAGGTAACCTTTTCTATCTTGATGATACTAACACCACTTGTTTAATGGCTAGAAACGAAGACATATGGTTGTGGCACAAAAGATTTTTTCATGTGAACTTTGATAACATGATAAAGATAAGAAACAAAAAAAATGTCAGAGGCTTACCGACAATGACTAAGTTGGAGCATATCATGTGCAAGAATTATCAAAAAGGTAAGATGACAAAGTCTAGTTTCAAGAGTAAACCCCATACATCTACTGCAATTCTAGAATTAGGCCATACATATCTATGTGGACCAATGAGGACAAAGCGTTACTATGGAGATAGGAATTTTATTCTCTTTGTTGATGATTTTTCTAGAATGATAACAGTCATGTTTTTAAAAGATAAATCAGAAGCATTTAAGATGTTTAAATGGTATAAAGAAATGGTAGAAAAACAAAGTGAAAAGAAATTGAAATGCTTAGGGTCAGATAGAGGAGGTGAATTTACTTTAGAAGAATTCACTAACTATTGCAATGAGCATGGAATTAAAAGATAGGTTTCTACACCAAGGACACCACAGCAAAATGGAATTGCTGAAAGAAGAAACAAATCAATTGTTGACTATGCAAGAACATTGATGATTGAAAAAACCATCACTCAAACATTTTGGAGGGAAGTTGTCAGTACTTCTATTTACACATTAAATAAAGTACAATTGAAGAAGGACACAAAGAAGACACCCAATGACCTTTGGTATGGTCATACACCCAATGTAAGTTACTTCAAAATCTTTGGTAGTCAATGTTATATATTGAAAGATGAAAGAAATGGAAAACTTGACTGCAAAAGTGAAGAAGGTATCTTCCTAGGGTATTCAACCAAAAGAAAGGCTTATAAATGTCTTAACAAGTCATATAACAAAATCATTGAAAGTGCAAATGTGAAAATAGATGAATTTGCATAAAATAATGATAAGGAAAGCAAAAAGGAACCAGAGGACTACAACAGGTTTGTTTATACAGAACCTGACACTCTACCCGAGCAACAATGTGTCACTCCTGAGCATCAGAACATTGCACCTAAGCATCAGGCTATAATTATCAATGATCAGGATAATCCTCAAGATGATGTTCCCAACAATGGAGATGAAAATGAAGGTGAAGAAGATAATTAGAATGATGAACACATAGCTAAACTAAATCTTTCCAAGTATGTAAGAAGACATCATCCATATAATCAAATCATAGGAGATAAGAAGGCTGGAACAAGAACAAGAAGTAAGTCACTTAACACCAAATGTTTACTTTGTGATTTTGAGCCTAAATTTGTTAACAATGCACTTGAGAACGAAGAATGGGTCAGTGCTATGAATGAAGAAGTATAACAGATTGAGAAGAATAATACATGGACACTAGTACCAAGACTAGATGACAAGAATGTCATCGATACCAAATGTATATTCACAAACAAGCTGAATGAGAATGGAAAAGTCACTAGAAACAAAGCAAGATTAGTATGCAAGGGATGTGCACAAGAAGAAGGTATTGATTATGGAGAAACCTTTGCACCCATTTCTAGACTAGAAGGAGTTAGAATCTTACTTGCTTATGTTGCATTTAAAGGATTCAAGGTATACCAAATGGATGTCAAATATGAATTCCTAAATGGAATACTTGAAGAAGAGGTATACATTGAACAATCATAAGGATTTGTTGATGTAGACAAGAGAAACATGGTATGTAGACTACATAAATCCTTGTGTGGATTGAAACAAGCACCTAGATTCTGGTATGAAATACTTCACTCATATCTCATTAGCATAAAATTTGTTATAACAAGTGAAAATAGCAATCTATACTTAAAAGAAGATACCGATGGTAATATTCTGATTGCTGAAATTTTTGTTGATGATATCATTTTTGGGGGAAATAAATTGTTATGCAAATCCTTTGCTAATGAAATGAGAAAGGAATTTGAAATGTCTATGTTTGGAGAGATGAAATTCTTTCTTGGTCTATAGATTCTTCAACAAGATGCAAGCATATACATCACTCAGTGCAAATACATCAAGGAAGTGCTAAAGATATTCAAGATGGAAGATTCCAAACCAATTGGAACACCAATGGCTACCGGATGCAAGCTAACAAAGGAAGACAATATAAATGAGGTAAACAGACCTTATACAGATCAATGATTGGAAAAATAATGTATGTTGTTCATACCAGACCAGATATAGCACATGTAGTGGGGATAGTTGCAAAATTCTCTGCTAATCCCAAAGAATCACATATGACTAATGTCAAGAGAATTCTGAGATATCTGAAGAACACCAAGGACTATGGCTTATGGTACAAGAGAGAAGGAAAATTTGAGCTACAAGTCTATACAAATGTTGATTCGGGTGGAAACATTGATGACCAAAAGAGAAAAACTGGAGGAGCATTCTTCATGGGTGACAGACTTGTCACATGGATAAGCAAGAAGCAAGGATGCATCTCTCAGTCTACTATAGAAGTAGAGTATGAGGCTGCTACTGCAAATTTCTCCAATATTGCATGGATCAAACAATTACTGGAAGGTATGCATATGAAGATCATTGAACCAGTAATTATCTATTGTGATAATAACAGTGCAATAAACATTTCTAAGAATTCATTCATGCATGCTAAGACTAAGCATATTGCTATCAAGTATCACTATCTAAGAGAACAAGTTCTAGAAAAGGAAGTGACACTAGAATATGTTCAATCAAAGGAACAATTAGCTGATATATTCACCAATCCATTACCAAAGGATACTTTTGAGTACCTGAGACAGATACTAGGGGTCCAACCCTTGTCTATCGGTCAATAATTTGACTAGGAGGTTGTATCAGCCTATACCAAATTTGAAGAACAGTCATGTTGATGCAAAAAGTAAGATAAAAAATAACAGATACATGTGTACATTGAAATGTACATATCTGCACCGAAAATCAAAACATTTTATTGCTGATGGATAGGGAAATTCAAGGAATATATTATGCAAAGGGATGGAACATGATATAGATGATAAATCAAGGAGAAGTATTTTTGTTTGGCATTATTGTCATAGGGAGAGAAATATCTCATTATCATAAGGGAAATATTATCATTAGGGAGAGATTTGCTTTATCATACAAAGGGAGAGATGATCTCATTATCAAAAAGAGAGATATGATAAAGGGAGAGATTATATCATTACCCATGAAAAGAAGTTCTTGAGAATCAGAAAGGAAGAGCTAATCAATATTCTAAGGGAGAGAAATTGATTACACATGAAATATCCATCTAAGGGAGAGAAGTAACAAAGGGAGAGAGTTCAGACAAAGAGAAAGATTGTTTTCAAAGGAAAAAGAGATTATCAAGAAGAAGAATAGTCAAGGAAGAGCACATATCAGAATAGAGATATCAGATGATAAATCTATCCAAAGAAGGGATTGAAGATTGAAGAAAACCACTCTGAATGAAACAAATCTAAGCTATTTTTGGAGCTTACCGAGAGCCAGACATTTGTAATAGTTACATTAGGAAATCTTGATGAAACTACATATTTCATATTGTATTATTGATAGTATAGTATGATTATGTAGTATGTTGCCATCAATGTCAAAGGGAGAGATTGATGACATGTAACTGATTGGATGTTTGAAGATAGTAAGTTGATCACCGAAATGCACAAGGATAATGCAAGACATTAAATCAGTTAATGGTTTGTATTTTCATTGATTTTGACTTGATATAATCTAATCGGTTATAATCAAAGTGTCTAAGACTTAAGAGAATCAAAGAGAAAAAGATTGTGCTTTCTGTAATGCATAAAATAAAAGTATTCACAATGTGACTACTAACACCGATGGTCAGTAAAACCTAACTAATAGAGATCACCGAGAGTCAAGTCACAATGATGCCCGAGCAAGAACACCGATGAGCATAATCACAAGCATACCCAATGGACAGAAACATAGTGTAAACTAGAGGAGCCTGAGGATAACTGGAGTGTTGACCGACGCTATCAAAGAGTTAAACACTGAAATTAAATTGAGTTCATAAATGAAAAAATATCTAGCTAGCAGAGCTAGATATAGATTTAACTGGTAGTTATCATTGTTTTCATCGACAAGATAATCCAAAGATAAGTAATGGATTTAAAGTTGTTTTGTCCAGTTGGAAAAAAGATCTCAGCGAGATAAAACAAGAGTTTTTTATTTAAAACTAATTGGCGAGGATTATGGATCACGCCAAGTTCAAGAAGATCAAGAACCTAAAAATGGTGATATCATGTCTATAAAGAGACAACACAATTCATTACGAATTGGTGTGGGTGAAAGAATAAAAAGAGGATGATGAAGAGAAACTTCATACAGTCCTAATCAACAAGCTGAGGAAAGAGCTAATATTTTCTACAGACACCAAGCAATAGAGCACAACATCACTAAGTAGAATCAAAGTGGAGCAAAGGTATAAACAGAGTTATATTGATCAGAATAGTTTTATGAGATTACAATAGATCTGAAAATCTACAAGTATAAGTTGTATATGTGAACAAATCATACTGTTTCAGTTTAACCATTGATTCAGAAAGTCTCTTAACCGAGTGGTATTTAAAGATCCTTTCTATATTGAGATACATCCCAAGGAGTATTAAAAAGTTTGATCATGAAGATAGCATGAGATGCTAGATACCAATTGACAGGACAAGTGAGTGTTTGATCAAATATGGTAGCATAGAGATTCCTGATATCAAGTGATAGACTAAAATTTAAAATCCTCTAACAAGGTCACACCTAACAGTGTGTTTTTAACCTTTAACAAGGTTGTCTCTTCACCGAGCTCACTTCAGAAGAGTGAAAAATTTGGGTTACCGGTCCCAAGTGGTTTTTCCCTTAACAGGGTTTCCACATTAAAAATCCATGTGTCAATGTGTTTATGATTCATTACTTTAGTGTTTTTCATTACACTTAACTTAATTGGATTGATCGGTATACTCTAGATAATTTACTGTCTTTCGGTAAATTAACAGACTACTTTTCGGTAAACATATAGTAGAAGGTTTTACAAAGCATTCCAAGCAGTAGTAATTTGATATAAGTATTTGGAGGCATTCATCTTATAAGATTGAAGATAACTAGAGGTAGAATATTGTGGTACTAAGTTTTTGGGTTGATTATTGGAATATTCTTTAGGCCACTGATTCACCCCCCACCCCCCCCCNTTCCCCCCCCCCCCCCCCCCCCCCTCTCTTAGTTATTACTAACAATATGTATGGTTTTCCTCTTTAGTATTGATATAAGGAACCTTTTATAGAGTCTTTTTTGTAGGGTTAGTCTAATTTTAGGTTGTGTTTCCATTGTCTTTGGAGAATCTCTTGATTTTTGCTGGAAGTTTATCATTGTTGCATCACCTTTTAGTATAGGCTTTATTACAAAGGCATATCCTTCTATCCATTTTCCTTTTCAGAGTTAGTTTTAGGTGATCACAAGGAGGAATCTATCCTATAATCTGGTGATTTATTTATGTTCCCACTAGTGAGAACATTTCCATGTTCCAATAGGATTGTGAGGTTTTAAAATTTGCATCATGTGTGCAATCCTGCTTGACAACAGGTTTTGGCACGCCTAATGGGACTTGAATTGTTCCACAAGTTGGTTCATTACATCATTATTGTTGTTTTTTTGGTGTGAGACAACAATTTGCAACCTCAAGGATGGTGTTTTTATCAACACCTAGCGACCTTATTCTTTAATTTTAAGCAGACTTAGTAGCACACGAGAAAGGTCCAAACCAAATCTACTAGAAATAAATTTGAGTACCAAGAGCTTCCACCTAACAGAAGAGGAGTTAGAGTCAAAATGAGAGGTTTCAGAGGCCAAAGGGATTCTAGAAGGTTTGTTTCCCCAAGTGCAGATCCTGAAGTTATAAAATTTGACAATCCTCTTTTTTCTACATTTGAAAGCCTAGTAGATCAAGCTCTTAGTGATACATCATTTGTATGGAGTTAATCAGTTTTGAGTGCATCAAATCACAATTTACCACTTCTTTTTAAATAATTAAGGGAAGAATAATCTCTACCAATAATATTACATGAAGTATCTCAGGTGATACCAGCTATTATACCTCAGTTTACACTTGTTTCACCTATGATGGCTCATCTAGAACCACCTAGAAATCAACCATTTATGGATTTTAATCAAGGAATTTCATTAAATATTACACAACATCGTGACATACCAGCTACAACTTTGAAGATTTTACCTTATTTCATAGGAGAGGATCATACCACACCAATTGAGCATATTAGAGACATGGCCTCTCTATGTGGATTACACTATATTAATGAGAAAGATGTAGTTGTTAGATTGCTTGCAGAATCATTCAAAGGTAAAGCACTTGCATGGTTTAGACCGTTACCAGTTAATTCAATTGGAACTTGGGATCAATTAGGAGCTATTTTGTGCACACATTTTGAGAATAAATCTGATCATTTATCTTTAGTTGAGCAATTAATCATAATAAGGAGGGCACCTCATGAGCATATGACTGATTTTAACCACCATTTTCAAAGAACATGAGACAAAAAAGTTAGAATTATTTTAGAGAAAGGTGTTGAAATTCATGTTTTTTCATTGATGTCAACATATATTTCAGTTGAAGTCTCAGGCAGAGGTGTTATCACTGGTATAGGGATGACTAGCAAAAGTGTGTGGACACTATATGGGCATTTCAAAGCATGTGAGAATGGGGATGTATACACGGATGAGAATTTATCTTATATCTAAGGTCACTTGGCTTTATCTTATTGTTAGCATTAGTTTCAGTTGTTTTTTTTGAATATTGGGTACATAAAAGTGATAGAGAATTATGACAGAGGTGGTCTCTGGGTTTTGGAGATAACTTGGATGCAAGCACAAGATGTGATTTGCGAGCTTAAGGCATGGTAAAATACATGTTGAATAATGTTACTTTTGATTTTTGGGTCATTGTTCTCTTGGTGATGTCAACTGGAGCATGTGATCTTGCGAAGATTTGTTTATGTCTGAATACATTTTTGTAACGTGTTTAGAGGATGGTGAGTGTGGATCTTGGATCTTGGAGTATAATTTATGAATTGTAATTTTTTTTTACTGGTATAAGGGACGTGTGTATCTTAACAAGGGTCTATTTGATTTTTTTTATATTGGGGAAGTCTTAACAAGATAACCTAATTGTTTATTGTAAACTTGTATAAAGAAGAGTTGTTTTTTGGTGATAAAGTATGGAGGTGGAATGTTGAAGCTGTGAGCTTGTGTTTGTGAAGTCTACTGGATGTAGAGTAGAGGTAGAAATTGTGATGAACTTCATTGGAAATATTCAAGAAAATAAAGTTTCTATCAGTCAGTTCACTGGTTATTCTTACTCCTATATTTGTATTTCAGATAGTGAATCTAGAAGGTGGATTTAACCTTCACATTTGGGCAGTGTTCCAGGGCAGTGAGCCTCTTGTTTCTCTTGACTCCTAACAGGGTTTGTCCCTTAATAGGGACTTTGTACTATATGTAATAATCATATCCTAACAAGGCTAAATCTCCTAACAGGTCTAAATATCCTAACAGAGATACTATACTTTCAATGCACTATTTGTGGGTTCTAATTCCCACTAGGGTTTTTCCCTTAACAGGGTTTGCTCGACGAAAAATTATTGTGTTATGGTGTTACATTTGATGTATTCAAATTTTCATTAAGTATATGATTTAAAAGGTTTGATTCTATTTGGCTCACAACTGATTCACCCCCCCTCTCAGTTGTGTTGGTGGACTATAATTGCTAACAATTGGTATCAGAGCTTGTGGTCCTTTGAGATAAAGCTTAACAATTTAAGGTGATCCTGAAGATGGTGTACTATAGGAAGGATAGTCCAAAATTTGACCATGAAAATTTTGACAATTGGAAGAACAAGATGAGAAGTCACCTACTCTTCTTGGGTATTGATTACTGCATGATTACTAAGAAGGATGAACAGATCAAGTTTGAAAATGAATTAGAAATTGTAGATGTTGATGAAAATAATTTATTTAGTTGTAATATGGTTTCAAGAGAATCATTGATCAGTGCACTCTCTAAGGGTGAATTCATAGAGGTTAAAGACTTAGATTCTGCACACAAAATATGGACAAGACTAGAGGTACTATAGGAAGGAGATAAGATTACTATGAAAGGGAAGTTGCAAAATTGGAAGACTAAGATGGAAAGTTTAAGAATGTGAGATAATGAAAATGTCAGAGCATATGTGCAGAGGGTTACAAAGGTGTTTATAGGGATTAAAATTTTAGGAAGCACATGTACTGAAGAAGAAGTGATCGCAAAGATTCTTAGATCTTTAACACATGTTTACAAAACTAAAGTGAAAGCGATGGAAGAGATCATACTTTTTTTAGCAGACTTAAATAGAGAGATATTTCTTGCTAATTTGACCAACTTTGAGGTTGAGAGATGGGAGATACACTACCTAAGGTGGATTCTGCATTCAAGGCAATTGTGCACGATGACAAAAATAATTTTTCAAGCCTTGCGAGAACTAATAGAGATAACAAGTATGAAGATCCTAGTAAATATGTTGAGGATTGGGTGAAGATAGTAGAAGAGGAAAGAAAGCTAGACAAACTTTTGTCTTTGATCACAAGAAGAGAAAAAAGAGGTAAGGGTAAATTTGAAGGAAAGTTACCCCTAAAGTATTTTTTATGTAATAAGATTGGTCATATTGCATCTAGATTTCCTACAAGGGTTCCTAATCATAAGCCTAAGTTTCATAGAATAGATTATTCTAAGGATAAGTAATGTTACTATTCAAGTGAAGGTGTGTCTAATGATGATATTTTGGATTATGATGAAATTGGCTTTATTACTATTAAAGATGATGAGCCTATTCATAAAGAAAGAGCCTTAGTTTCTCATGCTGAAAAGAAATTAAAATGGGTCATAGACAGTGGTTGTTCACATCATATGACTGGTGATAAAAGTAAGTTTGTTTAACTAAATAAATACGATGATGGTGTAGTCAGATTTGGTGTTAACACGCTAAAATTGATCATTGGAGTAGGATCGATTACTCTTGATGGTAAAACTAATACTGATAATGTGGAAAGCTTGTAGACAAAGGATATCACTTAAATTTCAATGATGGAAAAGGTACTATCAGAAGTCATTCAGGAGATTTGATCACATCAGGTATAAAGTAAAGAGGTAATGTGTTTGAATTGAATACCATAGAGCCTACTTGTTTTGATGTGAAGGTTGATGACAATTGTCTATGGCATAGAAGGTTTTTTCATATAAACTTTGATAACATTGTGAAAGCAAGTATGGAAAATGTAGTCATAGATTTACCAAAAATTGTGAAGCCCTCTAACACCATGTGTAGAGGGAGTGTGATGGGGAAACAAACTAGAAGCAATTTTCAGAGCAAATATTACTCAACTAAAGAGAAATTGGATCTGGTACATACAAATATTTGTGGTCCTACAAGAACAAGATCTTACTATGGAGAAAGGTATTTTATACTCTTCATTGATGATTATTCTAGGATGATGTGGGTTTCATTTCTTAGATAAAAGTATGAAGCTTTTGATAAGTTCAAGATTTTAAAATCAAAAGTTGAGAATGAGTTAGTTATAAAGATAAAATGTTTGAGGTCAGATAGAGGTGGAGAGTTTACATCAAATATGTTTAATACCTATTGCGAAGAGCATGGAATATAGATATAAACATCGGCTCCTAGGACACCACAGTAGAATGGGATTGCAGAGCGAAGAAATAGAACTATACTATATACTTCCAAGACTATGTTACTTGAAGGGAATGTGTCCCATGTGCATTGGAGAGAAGATTTTGGTATTATAGTATACACTTTAAATAGAATTCAGATCAGAGAAGGTACTAATAAGACACCTTATGAATTTTGGTTTAATCATGGTCCTACTATAAAATACTTTAGAATATTTGGTAGCAAGTTTTATATCAAAAGGGATGATGAGAGAGGAAATTTTGATGCTAGAAGTGATGAAGGAATTTTTCGTGGTTATTATACTAAGAGAAAGGCTTACATATGTTTCAATCTAAGATTGAGGAAGTTAGTTGAAAGTGCTAATGTGAGAATTGATGAAAGGTTTCAGATTGAGGAAAGAATGTATGACTGTAATCAGATTACAAAGAATAGGGAGGTTGCTAAAATTCAAGAGGAAAATCTTGAGGTTGACAATGAAATTGAGGTATGTGTGAATGAGAATACTGAAACTCCAAAGACACCAAGGTATGTTAAGAAAAACCATTCTAAAAATCAAATTATTGGTGAAGTAAACAAATGAATAATGACAAGATCTAGAATGAGGAATGAGATTTGTTTGATTTTGCAAGTTGAACCAAAAATACTGATGAGGCATGTAGAGATGAAGCTTGTACTAAGGCAATGCGAGAAGAATTGGATCAGATAGAGAAAAAAAAACTTGGGAATCGGTTCCTAGAGCTAAAGACAAGAATGTTATAGGGACTAAATGGGTTTTCAGAAATAAAATGAATGAAGAAGGTATGGTAGTAAGGAATAAGGCTAGACTGGTTTGTAAAAGGCTACTCACAATAAGAAGGCATTGACTTTGAAGAAACATTTTCTCTTGTTGAAAGATTGGAAGCAGTAGGGCTATTCCTTGCTTATGCAGCACACAAGAACTTTAAGGTATATCAGATGGACATAAAATATGCATTTGTGAATGGAGATCTAGAGGAAGAAGTCTACATTGAGCATCCTGATGGCTTTCCTTTAACAGATGATGATGACATCATTTGCAAGTTGAAAATGGCATTGTACGGACTGAAACAAGCACCTAGAGCATGGTATGCTTAGTTGGACAGGAATCTACTACATCTTGGTTTCAGGAAAGGTAGTGCATATAGTAATTTGTATTTGAGAACTAGTGAAGATGAAATATTTATAGTTGAAATCTTTGTTGATGACATTATTTTTGGAGGTAATGATGAAATGAGAAAGAAGTTCTCTGAGGAAATGAAAACTAAATTTGAAATGTCTATGATTGGTGAAATGAAGTTCTTTCTTTATTTGCCAATTACTCAGGACAAACATGGTATTTTCATATCTCAAACCAAGTATATTAGGGAATTATTGAAGAAGTTTGGAATCAAATACTCTAAACCTATTGGAACACCTATGATTACTGGTTGTAAGCTTACTACTACTGATGAATCTCAAAGTGTATTTCAGACAAAGTACAGATCCATGATTGGAGGTTTACAATATCTAACTCACACAAGACTAGACATTGCTAATGTAGTTGGAATGGTTGTGAGGTTTCAACAAGATCCTAAAGAGACTCATATTTCTAGAGTTAAAAGGATATTCAGATGTCTAAAGGGAACACTGGAATATGATTTATAGTATGAAAATTTTGATAATTTTACTTTGCATGCCTATACTGATGTGGATTGGGCAGGAAGTGTTGATGACAGAAAGAGCACAAGTGGAGGTGCATTTTTTTCTCTTGGAAAGAGGTTGGTTTCATGGTTAAGTAAGAAGTAGGATTGTATATCTTGTTCTACTATTGAATCAGAGTATTTAGTTTCTGCTATAAATTGTACACAGATTGTATGGATGAAGCAGATGTTGAAGAATATTTGGATTACTTTTGGAAAACTAACGGTTTTACATTGTGATAATAAAATCACAGTGAACATGTTGAATAATATTGTTATGCATTCAAAAAACAAACATATTTCAATCAAATATCACTTTTTGAGAGACAAGGTTGCAGAAAAGGAAGTCAGATTGGAGTACATCAGTACAAAGGAGCAAATAGCAGATATATTCACAAAACCTTTTCCCAAAATATGCCTTTGAGTATCTCAGAGGTATGCTTGGGGTGGGAACCCCTCCTTATCAGAACTAAATGATGTATAAATTCATGAGTCTAGTAGCTAACAGAGCTATATAAATCACTGGACTTGATGCATGGATGCACTCCTCAGGGAGTGTGATCGGAGAATATATCAGAACACATTTGGGTGATCAAGCACCTGATTGAAGGAATGAAGAATTGGAAAATCTACACCTTGAAGAGGTGGGATGATCAGAGAAGGAAGATAGATATGACACCCTTTTCCATTTATTTCAAAGGGGGAGTGATAGAAGTAGAAAATTTCTATTGTTTTAGTGGGAGCTGTGAAGAGGATATTGAGAAGGATATTGTTTGGGTTGATGGATTTTCTCATATGTTTCCATAAATGCAAAAGGGGAATATTTTTGGAGCTAGTTCAATGAGAGGTGTTGACATTCATTTTTTTCATTGATGTCAACAAATGTTTCAGATGAAGTCTCAAGCAGATTGGTTATCACTGGTACAAGAATGACTAGCAGAAGTGTACGGTCATTGTACGGGTGTTTCAGAACATGTGAGAATGTGGATGTATATAGGGATGAGAAGTGATCTTATATATAAGGTTTCTTGGATTGATATTACTATTTGAATTCATTACAGTTGTTTTGTGAAGACTTGGTAGAGAATAGTGACAGAGAATTGGCACAGAGCTGGTCTCTAGGTTTTAGACATAACTTGGATGTGAGTACAAGTTGTGATTTGCGATCTTAAGGCATGGTAAAAGAAATGTTGAAGAATGTTACTTGTAATTTTTGGGTCGTGGTGTTATTGGTGATGTCAATTGGACCATGTGATCTTGAGAATATCCGTTTATGGATGACTACAATTGTGTAACGTGTTTAGAAGATGGTGAGCATGGATCTTGGAGTATAATTGATGAATTGTAATTTATGTTACTTATGTAATGTATCATGTGTATCTTAACAAGGGTATATTTAATTGTTTTTATATTAGGGCAGTCTTAACAGGCTGACCTAATTGTTTATTATAAACTTATATAAAATAAGAGTTGTTTCTTGGTGAGAAAGTATGGAGGTGGAATGTTGAATATGTGAGCTTGTATTTGTGAAGTATAGTGGATTTAGAGAAGAGGTAGTGATTGTGATAAACTTCATTGGAAATATTTAAGAAAATAAAGTTGCTATTATTTAGTCCAATGGTTATTGTTACTCCTATATTTGTATTTAGGATAGTGAGTCCGGAAGGTGGATTTAACCTTCACATTTGGGAAGTGTGCCTGGGCAGTGAACCTCTTGTTTCTCTTGACTCCTAACAAGGTATGTCCCTTAACAAGAAATTTTTACTATATGTAATAATTAGATCCTAACATGGCTAAATCTCCTAACAGGGATACTATACTTTTAGTGCATTATTTGTGGGTGCTCATTCCCACCAAGGTTTTTCCCTTAATAGGGTTTCCTCAACAACAAATTATGTGTTATGGTGTTACATTTGATGTGTTTAGATTTGCATTAAGTATATGATTTACAAAGTATAAAGTTTATTTTATTTGGCTCACAACTAATTCACCCCCCCACTCTCAATTGTGTTGGTGGACTATTATTGCTAACAATCCCACCTTCGGTAAAACCTTCAAATGATTATGCATTTTTGTATTATTTGAGGTCATTTAATAGTGGTATTTCAGTTCAAATCCAGTCTATGGGTGGAGTTACATTACCAGGGGCTTATGAGATAACAATCAGGGCTAAGAATAGTCTAATTCAAGTGGGTAAGATAGCCCCAAGAGCCCCAATGCCATATTTTTCTAACATTCAGTCAAATACAATAGTATTACCACATGTTATAGTTGTGCCAACTTTTCCACCTTTTAATAGTCAACTCGCATCTCAAGAAAATGCAAGTACAACATCTTCTAAAGAGTATAAGGACATAAAAGAGAAAAATGAAAGGCTTGCGAAGACCTTATAGAACGTAGATAATGAAGTGGTCAATCTTAAGAAGCAAAATGAAACTATGAGTAGGCCTTATCAAGGTCCATTTCAGGAAAATAGGCCTGCCTATCACAGTGATTATCAAGGTTAAAAAATAAATTTTGGTTACAAACAAAGGGTTGGACAACCATACAATCCAAATATACCCATCACTTCAAGATATATTTTCCTGTACAAAATAACATGATACAAGATTATGAATGGTGTTACCCATGTAACCAGCCTCGTAATCAGACCACCTACCCAAATGGAATTCATAACTAAGTCCTAATGGTACATAATAGTGTGTTAGGATAGCAGAGTACAACTCAAGAAGGAGCTAAATAACAAGGCTCTCAATCAGATCTGAATGGACCAGAGGTTGCTCTGATGAATTTTAAAGGTGAGGAGTTTTGTGGTGCAAATTTTACTCCAAACCAACACCATGTTCTTATTTTAGCAAACACAAGGATAAATAATAAAGCTGCAGATTCAAACCAGCAAGCTAGAAAGGACAAAATACCAGCAAATTCTGATCCAAATCAAGCTAGTACCAGCCAAAAGTGGAAGCTTGTTACGTCACAAGTCCAAGGTGTAAAAATTATACTAAGAGGACAACCATTGCCTTCTAGTGAGAAACAGAAAGCTCAAAATACAACTTTGTAAGGACAAAAATATGTTGTAACTGATAAAACACAACAAAAGGTTAGTTTCCCAAATTTTAATATTGTTGATTATATGAAAAGGACATTGTTAGCATTTTATTATTAGATGCATTACAATTTCCTGGTCAAAAAGAAAGTATGAGAGAGGCATTGGCCAAAATTTCACTAATTGATTAGCCACCTCAAGACAATTCTAAGGTCTTGTTAGCTAATGACTTTACCCCAAGAGATGGCCCAACCAAGCCAACAACCTTTTATGTCACCTTGATTATAGGATACTTTTTGGTCCATAATTGTATTATTGATTCATAGGCCACAAGTTCTATGATGCCTAAGCAATTGGTTGATAAATTAGGTTTGAAAAATGATCCATTAGAGAAGGATGTAGTTCAGTTGAATGGATCAGCCATCAATATTGCAGGTGTGATCAAAAATTTGGATCTAACTTTTCACTTATGCCCAAATTTTTCCATTCCTCAAGACATATATGTGATAGATCTGCCACCTTATTTTTCTATCTATTTGAGTGGAGACTTTGCAACCAAGTTGGGAGGTTCTTTATCTTCTGATTGGTCGCATTTTTTTAGAACACATTATGGTACAAGAGTTATAGTGAAATCAAATTCATTAGCCAAGTATCATTAAGAACCTTATACTCCAAGCCCTATAATTTTAAATTTGGTATTTCATGAGGGTGACTAGCTTGTCGCCTTCAATCCCAATATGCTACATTAGAAGGCATACCAGACATCATTTTGGATGAATGGGTTGCTAAAGACAATAATGAACAACCATTTAACCATGTGGATACAAGTGATATTGGAAATCATATCATTCATGAACAAATTTGTATTCCCAACCTTGTGAGAGATGAGGAACAACATTCTGAAAAGCATTCTGATCATTTATGGAAACTCTATTTTGATGGTTCTAGGAACATAAATGGTTCAAGAGGTGGTGCAGTGTTGATTTCACCTACAAGTGAAAGGTATTATTCTACTTTCCATTTTGCATTTAGTTGTACTAATAATACAACAGGCTATGAATCACTTGTTCATGGCCTAGAATGGGCCAGAAAGAGGAAAATTAATAGTTTACAAGTGTTTGGTGATAGTGACCTATTTGTTAATCAAATATAGAACATAAATTATGCAAAAAATGACTTGTTAAAGTTGTATAAAAACAAAGTTTTAGATTTCGTTGAAGAATTTGATGCATTTAACATTGTTTCAATACCCAAGCGTCAGAACAAATAAACTGATAGGATGGCAGCCATGGGGGTTGAATTTGACATACCAAAAGAGACCAAAAAAGTATATTCCCCACAATATGTTAAGGTAGAAGTTAGACCATTTGTGCCTGATAACAATGTAAGTTGGCAAGTTTTTGAGAATGATGAATAGATTTCTAATTTCCTGATTTAAGAAGTAGAGGTCTCCAATAGAAATCAGAGGAAATATCAACAACAGTATGAAAATCAGTTGTGCAGCTGAAAAGTAATAAAATACCAAAGGTTCTTGTAACTCTTGAATATATTTTCAATGTTGATGATCATGTTAGAATGGATAAAACCATTTTAGCAGTGAAAGAAGATCACTATGAATTTGTTGAAATAATGGACAAGCTTTTAAAACTTGGTAAAATTTGTATAGTAGAGGAATAGAAACAGTTGTTTCATTATGCCAAGAATTTAATGATGTGTTTGCTTGGAAATACCATGATCTAAAGGGTTTTGATCCTTATTTATCCAAGCATACCATAGAGTTAGAACCAGGTGCAAAATCGGTGAGACAAAAGACCATTGAATCCAAAGCTGGAACAACTTATTAGATAAAAATTAATCAAGTTACTAGAGGGTAACATTATTGTTCCAATCAAACACACATCCTTGGTATCAAATTTGGTACCCGTGAGAAATAAAAATGGTGAATTTAGATTGTGTGTTGATTTCAGAGACTTAAATCATGCTTTATTGAAGGATCATCATCCGCTACCCTCCATGGAGAAGATTTTGCAATTTGTATCAGGTTCTCGTCACTTTTTTTTGCTTGATGGTTTTAGTGGTTATAATCAGATTCTGGTCAAAGAAGAAGGTCAGTTCAAAGCAACATTTACAACAAAGTGGGGAACCATTGCATACAGAAAGATGCCATTTGGATTATCAAATGCGGGAGCAACTTTTCAGAAAGCAATAGAGATGGATTTCCATGGTCTAATTAACAATTTGGTACTTTTTTATTTGGATGATATCACCATACTTTAAAAAGATTCAAAACAACATTTTAATCATCTGAGGTAGATCTTTGAAAGGTATAGAGAGTTTGGTGTATCACTAAACCCCAAAAAGTGCATTTTTGTTTTCTCAGAGGGAAATTTGTTGGGTCATATTATTTAAAAATAGGGTACTACCATAGACCCTGAAAGAGTAAGTGTCATATTAGCATTACCACTACCTACCCATATGAAAGGTTTACAGAGTTTTCTTGGAAAGATTAACTTCCTTAGAATATTTATCCCTAATGTTGCAGTTGTTTTAAAGATAATGACAACCATGTTAAAAAATAATGCAATTTTTACTTGGCCAAGAGAGAGTAAAGACAACTTTGAAGAGATAAAGGAGGAAATTGCAAGAGCCCCTACTTTAGTCAACCCCAATTTTGATAAGGATTTTTTTTGTATGCATTTGGGGTTGATGATTAGATTTTAGCAATGCTGGTACAAAAAAATGCAGAAGGCCAAGAGAAACATGTTTCATTTTTTAGTCAAGGATTAGAAGGCTATGAACAGCGATATACTTTTATTGAAAAACATGTTTTTGTTTTCATTAGAAGCCTCAAGAAGTTCAAGCCGTTGATTGCAAGAAATGTTAGTAATAACTGAGAGGGGGGGTGAATCAGTGGCCTCAAAAATTAATCCTTAAATCAACCCAAAAACTTATTACCACATTTATAAGCCTCTAGTTATATTAAGTCCTACAATATGATTGCCTTGAAATACTTATATCAAATTACTACTTGTCGGAATGCTTTGTAAAACCTTCTATTGTATGTTTACCGATAAGCAGTCTTTCTATTTACTGAAATACAGTAAATAACTAGTGTATACCGATCAATCTAGATTTACTTATGTAAAATGAAAAACAATAAAGTAATGACTCATAAACACATTAACACATGAATTTTTAACGTGGAAACCCTGTTAAAAGAAAAACCACTGGGACCGGTAACCTAAATTTTCACTCTTCTGAAGTGAGCTCGGTGAAGAGCCAACCCTATTAAAGGTTACAAACACACTGTTAGGTGTGACCTTGTTAGAGGATTTAAATGAATATTTTTTCACTTAGTATCTGGCATCACTTAGTATATGGCATCTAATGCTACTCTCCTTGATCAAAAACTCTCTTGGCCTGTCAATAGGTATCGAGAATATCCAATGCTACTTTGTATGATCAAAATTTTTGATACTCCTTGGGATGTATCTCAATTAGAAAAGACTTTTATGTCCTTCTTGGTTAAGAGACTTGATGCTTCAGTGGTTAAACTGAAACACTAAATTAATTTGTTCACATATACAACTAGAATTAAAGATTTTCAGATCTATTGTAAGTGCGTTACCTTTCTGATCAATGTAATCAATTTAATACCTTTTCTCCACATTGTTCTTCTCTATGATGTCGTATCACTATTCGTTGGTATCTATAGAATTTATCTCTTTCCTCAGCTTGATTGATCAGGTCTAAATGAAGACTTTCTTCTCCTTCATAATCTTTTTAGCATCTATTCTCTTGTCACTCCCCTTTTTCATAATGAATAAGCTTGTCTCTTATATAGACATGATTTCACTATTTCTTGGATTTCTTGATTTTGGTGTGATCCACAATTCTCGCCAATTAGATTTAAATAAAAAATCTTGATTTATCTTGTAGAGATATTCTTGCCAACTGGACTAAGTAGCTTTAAATCCTTTACTTATCTCCGGCTTTATCTTGTCAATTAAAACAATGATAAGTACCAATTAAGTCTATATTGAGCTCTTGACAACTAAGCATTTTGTCATTTCTAAACTCTTTATTCTGTCGGTCAATACTTTAGTTAGTCGTCAGTGATAACTGACTGTTTCGTTGGTGTGACTTCAGTTGTCTTCAGGATCTCTGTATGTCGGGCAACACTGCAATTCTGTCCATCGGGTTACACTGTGCTTCTGTATGTCGGGTTACACTGTGACTTTGCTCATCAGTAATGTTGTGCTTTTTCTCATCGGGTAACACTGTGACTTTTCTCTCATTGGTTTACTCCATCCGTTGGTGTGCACTCTGTTGGTGTATACAATCACTTTGTGAATACTTAACTTTTATGCATTACTGATAGCATAGCCTTTGATTCATTGGTTCTTTGAAGTCTTTAGTAGTATGTACATGACTATATAGATTATATCAAGTTTACATCAATGAAAATACAATACATTAACTGATTTAATGTCTTGCATTAACTTTCTGTGTCTTGGGGATCATCAACTTAACATCTTCAAATATTCAATTAGTTATAGTTCATCAATCTCTCCCTTTGGCATTGATGGAAACACACTACATTATCACACTATATTATCACTAATACAATATGAAATATAATAGTTAAAGTTCATCAAACTACCAATCCTATGTACTATAACGGATACAAATATTTGGTCCTTGATAAGCTCACATATATTAGATTTGATTCTTGCAGCTCTCTTTCTGTCTTCAATCCCTTCACTAGATAGATGTAGAATCTTTCTTCTTCTGATGTGATGTGTTTTCTTCTTGTGTCAAACTTTGTCCCTTTGACCGTTCTCTTTTCTTTTGATGTCTTGTTTCTCTTCTTGTCAGCAATCTCTCCCTTTGTATGTACTCTCCCTTTCTGGTTACATCTCTCACTTTGGATAATGTGATGGATATAATCTCTCCCTAATGTGATAATGGATATAATCTCTCCCTTTGATAGCAATGCCAAACAAATATTTGATAGTAATGCCAAACAATCCTTTCTATCCATAATATACTACTTGAATCTCCCAATCCATCAGTAATATAACAACTCTGGTGCTTGGAGTAGATAAATACTTTGTTGTGTATAGATGTATCTTTGAATTCCATCTCTTTTCTTGTGTCAACATGAATGATATTTTGATAATATGTAGGTTGATGCAGCTTCCTAGTCATCTTACTGACCAGTAGACAAGGGTCTAACCCCTAGTCTCTTTCTCAAGTACTCAAATGCATCCTTGGGCAGTGCCTTGGTGAAGATATTAGCTAATTGTTCCTTTGATTGCACATACTCAAGTATCACCTCCTTTTCTTGAACTTGTTCTCTTAAATAATGATACTTGATAGCAATATGCTTTATCTTATCATGCATGACTGGATTTTTGGAAATTTTTATTGCACTGGTATTGTCACAGTAGATAATTATTGGTTCAAGAATTTTCATAAGCATTCCTTCCAGTAATTGTTTGATCCATGCAATATTTGAGCAGTTTGCAGCAGCAACAACATACTCTGCTTCTGCAGTAGACTAAGAGATGCAACCTTGCTTCTTGTTGATCCATGTGACAAGTCTGTCACTCATAAAGAATGCTCCTCCATTTGTGCTCTTTTGGTCATCAATGTTTCCAGCCCAATCAGCATCGATAAAGACCTTAAGTTCAAATTTGCCTTCTATTTTATACCATAATCCATATTCCTTGGTATTCTTTAGATATCTTAGGATTCTTTTCACAGCAGTCATATGTGATTCCCTAGGATTAGCAAAAAATCTAGCATTTATTCCTACTGCATGTGCAATATCTAGTCTAGTATGTATAACATACATGAGTTTCCCAATCATTGATCTGTACAAAGTCTGATTTACCTCAGGTGACTTGTCCTCCTTTTTCATCTTACATCCAATTTCCATTGGTGTTCCAACTGACTTGGAATCTTCCATTTTGAATATTTTCAGCACTTCATTGATGTATTTAGATTGTGTAATGAAAATGTCTTCATCTTGTTGCATGATCTGTAGACCAAGAAATAAATTGATCTCTCCAAACATAGACATCTCAAAGTCTTTTCTCATTTCATTTTCAAATGATTTGCATAAAATATCATTGCCTCCAAATATGATGTCATCAACAAATATTTCAGCAATCAAAATGTTAGCATCAATATCTTCCTTTAGATAAAGATTATTGTTTTCACTAGTTCTTACAAATCCAATAATTATGAGATAGGAATGAAGTCTTTCATACCAGGCTCTTGGTGCTTGTTTCAATCCATACAAGGCTTTGTGTAGTCTACATACCATGTTTCTCTTGTCTGGATCAACAAACCCTTCTGGTTACTCAATGTATACCTCTTCCTCAAGTATTCCATTTAGGAATGCAAACTTGACATCCATTTGGTATACCTTGAATCCTTTAAATGTAGCATAAGCAAGTAGTATTCTCACTCCTAGCCTAGAAATAGGTGCAAAGGTTTCTCCATAGTCAATCCCTTATTCTTGTGCATACCCCTTGCATACTAGTCTTGCTTTGTTTCTTGTGACTTCTCCATTCTCATTCAGTTTATTTCTGAATATCCATTTTGTACCGATGACATTCTTGTCATCTGGTCTTGGTACAAGTGTTTGTGTCTTGTTTTTCTCTATCTGCTCAATTTCTTCATTCATAGAACTAATCCATTCTTCATTATCAAGTGTTCCATTGACAGATTTTGGCTCAAAATCACAAATTAGACATCTTGTGTTTAGAGACTTACTTATGGTTCTCATACCAGCCTTCTTGTCTCCAATGATCTAGTTCTATGGATGGTTCCTTCTGACATATATGGAAAATACAAGTTCAGTTCTTTATCTATCATCTTGATCATCATTTTTTCGTTCATTTTTTATCTCCATCACTTGGTACATCATCTTGAGAAATATCCTAATTTTTGGTATTTGCAGCCTGATGCTTGGGTGCAATATTATGTTTCTCGGGAGCTATACATTGTTGTCCAAGTAGAGTGTCAGGTTCTTCATTGTAAACAATCCTGTTATAGTCCTCTGGTTCTTTTATGCTTTCCTTTTCATTCTTCTCTACAAATTCATCTATCTTTACATTTGCACTTTCAACAATTTTGTTAGAGGCTTTATTGAGACATTTATAAGCCTTGCTATTGGTGGAATACCATAGAAATATACCTTCATCACTTTTGGATTCAAGCTTTCCATTTCTATCATCTTTTAAGATATAACATTGACTACCAAAGATCTTGAATTAACTTACATTGGGTGTGTATCCATACCATAGCTCATAGGGTGTCTTCTTGGTGTCTTTCTTTAATTTTACTCTGTTCAATGTGTAAACAGTAGTTCTGATAGCTTCCCTCCAGAATATTTGGGTGATACCTTTCTCTATCATCAATGTCCTTGCACAATCAACTATGGATTTGTTCCTTCTTTCAGCAACTCCATTTTGTTGTGGTGTTCTCGGTGCATAGACATGTCTTTTGATTCCATGCTCATTGCAAAAGTTAGTGAATTCATCTGAAATAAATTCCCCTCCTCTATCTGATCTTAAGCATTTCAATTCTTTACC
Organism: Thuja plicata; assembly: GCA_018584345.1. NCBI lineage: Eukaryota > Viridiplantae > Streptophyta > Pinopsida > Cupressales > Cupressaceae > Thuja > Thuja plicata. The sequence goes on from MU227491.1 coordinate 1,328,205, forward strand.
ACTTTTATTTTCTACCATTGCTTTGTACCATTTAAAATCTTGAATGCTTCTGATTTATCTTTTAGAAACATAATTGTCATCATTCGAGAGTAATCATCAACAAAGAGAATAAAATATCTATCACCGTAGTAAATATTTGTCCTCATGGGTCCACATAGATCAGCATGGACTAATTCTAGAATGGAATCAGATCTATGGGTTTTTCTTTTGAAACTGGACTTTGTCATCTTACCTTTTTGACAATTTTTGCACATGATATTGTCTGGCTTTGACATTCTCGGTAAGCCTCTTACATTTCTCTTTTTTCTTATCTTTATCATGTTGTCAAAATTTACATGATACAATATTTTATACCACAACCATAAGTCTTTGTTTCTAGCCATTTAGCAAGTGGTGTTAGTATCATTCAGATAGAATAAATTACCTTTTGTCTGCTCACCGGTACCAATTAGCCTTCCTGATTCATTGAAGATCTTTGCCTTCTTTTTTTCCAATGCTACTCTGTGACCTGAATTATTCATCTGAGAAACACTCAATAGATTATAATTCAATTCTTTCACCCAATAAGCATTTTCACATTTTATCAGGTTATTCAACATTATAGTTCCTTTACCTTCAACTAGACAAGGTGTATCATTACCCATTCTTACTGAACCACCATTATAGTATTCAAAAGTCTCAAACTTTTGTTTGTCACTGGTCATATGGTGAGTGCAACCACTATCTATGATCCAGACATCATTTTTACTAACTTTAGATATGAGTGCAGTTTCTACATACCTTTCTTCATCTTCATCTTAATCATCTTTTACTGCCACAAACACCATCTTGATGTCTTCATCAGATTTGGTGTTTGTATCTTCATCTTTTCATGTAGCTAGATAACTAGCCTTCTTTCCTTTGTCCTTGTAGTCTCGGGTATCTCTTCTTTCTGATTGTTAGTTGCTTCTGTAATCTCGGTTATCACCTCTGTCAAACTTCTTTTCAAATGACCTGTCATTACTTCTATCATCTTTTCTCCTATTAGGACATCTTTTAGCAAAGTGTCCAATCTCTTTACAATTAAAACATACAAGTGGTAATTTACCTTTGTATTTACCTTTGCCTCTCTACATTCTTCTAGCCATAAGTGCTTCAATTTCATCAAAATCTTCTTCACTTTCACTATCACTATATTTTCTCATTGTGTGTTTATGACTTGATTTACTTATTCTCAAAGAAGATTTGAATGCAGACTCTATATTTGGTAAGACACTATTATCAAAGTTATTCATCTCAAATGAAATCAGTCTTCCAATCAAACTATCTAGAGTAACATTGCTATTTGCTACTGCTCTCATTTCTTGTATGACAGATACTCTAATAGCATAAGTAGGCAATAAGGTTCTTAGAATTTTACTTACCACTATCTCTTCATCTAGTACACCTCCAACTCCTCAGATAGCATTGACTACCTCTTTGATTCTTGTGTTGTACTATGTCATTTTTTCACCTTCTTTCATTCTGAGATCATCAAACTTTCCTCTAAGGCTTTCTGCCTTGGCTCTCAGAAAATTTTTATCACCACCATGTACAAGATTCAATTTATCCCACATCTTCTTTTCAGTTGTGCATGCTTTGACATCTTCAAATTCAACATTAGAGAGTGAGGAAGCAAGCTCTATTATCATGTAGTTGTGCTCATGCTTCTCTCTCATTTGTTCAACTGTGAGTGCTTCTGTGGGCAACACATATTTAGTATCTAAGTATTAAGTAACATCATTTCCAATACCTGATAAGTGGAGTCTTATCCTACTTTTCCATGAAGCAAAGTTGTCTTTGTTCAAATTGGGCACATCTCATATGTTCATCTTGTGATCTTTAGCTTGATCTTTTAAACTCCTTTTCTAAGCACACAAGCTCTAATACCAATTGTTAGTAATAACTGAGAGGGGGGGTGGATCAGTGGCCTCAAAAATTAATCCTTAAATCAACCCAAAAACTTATTACCACATTTATAAGCCTCTAGTTATATTCATTCCTACAAGATGATTGCCTTGAAATGCTTATATCAAATTACTACTTGTCGGAATGCTTTGTAAAACCTTCTACTATATGTTTACCGATAAGTAGTCTTTCTATTTACCAAAATACAGTAAATAACTAGTGTATACCGATCAATCCAGATTTACTTATGTGAAATGAAAAACAATAGAGTAATGACTCATAGACACATTAACACATGGATTTTTAATGTGGAAACCCTGTTAAAGGAAAACCCACTAGGACCAGTAACCTAAATTTTCACTCTTCTGAAGTGAGCTCAGTGAAGAGCCAACCTTGTTAAAGGTTACAAACACATTGTTAGGTGTTACCTTGTTAGAGGATTTAAATGAATAGTTTATCACTTAGTATCTGGCATCTAATGCTACCATCCTTGATCAAACACTATCTTGGCCTGTCAATAGGTATCGGGCATATCCAATGCTACTTTGTATGATCAAAATTTTTGATACTCCTTGGGATGTATCTCAATTATAAAATACTTTTAAGTCCTACTCGGATAAGAGACTTGATGCTTTAGTGGTTAAACTAAAATAGTAAATTGATCTGTTCACATATACAACTAGAATTGCAGATTTTTAGATCTATTGTAAGTGCATTACCTTTCTGATCAATGTAATCAATTTAATACCTTTGCTCCACACTGTTCTACTCTGTGATGATGTATCACTATTCATCGGTGTCTGCAGAATTTAGCTCTTTCCTCAGCTTGATTGATCAGGTTTGAATGAAGACTTTCTTCTCCTTCAGAATCTTTTCAGCATCTATTCTCTTTTCACTCCCCTTTTTCATAATGAATAAGCTTATCTCTTATATAGACATTATTTCACCATTTCTTGGCTTTCTTGATCTTGGCATGATCCACAATTCTTGCCAATTAGATTTAAAGAAAAACTCCTAATTTATCTCATAGAGATATTCTTGCCAATTATACTAAGTAGCTTTAAATCCTTTACTTATCTCTGACTTTATCTTGTCGATTAAAATAATAATAAGTACTAGTTAAGTCTATATTTATCTCTTGACAACTAAGCATTTTTTGTTTCTGAACTCTTATTTCTGTCAGTCAATACTTTAGTTAGTCATCAGTGACAACTGATTGTTCTGTCGATGTGACTTCAGTTGTCTTCGGGATCTCCGTTCGTTGGGAAACACTGCAATTCTGTCCGTTGGGTTACATTGTGCTTCTGTCAATCAGGTTACACTGTGACTTTGCTCATCGGTAATGTTGTGCTTTTTCTCATCGGGTAACACTGTGAATTTTTTCTCGTTGGTTTACTCTGTCCGTCGGTGTGAACTTCGTCGGTGTATACAGTCACTTTGTGAATACTTAACTTTTATGCATTACTGATAGTATAGCCTTTGATTCATTGGTTCTTTGAAGTCTTTAGCAGTATGTACATGACCATATAGATTTTATCAATTTGACATCAATGAAAATATAATACATTAACTAATTTAATGTCTTGCATTAACTTTCTATGTCTTGGGGATCATCAACTTAACATCTTCAAACATTCAATTAGTTATAGTTCATCAAGAAACACAATTCATCTTATGGTTTCCCATCCAAGAAGTAAATCATTTTTATTGAACAAAGATATGAATGACAAGAGAGTTGGCTAAGTGACTAAAGTGATGGAGTATGATGTCCAAATTAACACAACCAAACTTGTAAGAGGCAAAGGTATGTGAGAAGCTTGCTAACAGTAAAGAAGACATTCATCAAGATGAAAGTAACATTGTACTTGTAATTAGAATATTTCATCATTGGACATAGCATGTTGGACTCAGCAAATAAAGCATTATTTGTATATTGGTGAATTCCCCCAAGCTTAAAAAATGCTAAAAGAAGGTATTTCAAACTTCAAGCTATTCCTTTTGTCATTATGAATGGTATTCTGTATAGAAAATATTACAATGGTGTACTCTTGAGATGTATTGAAATAAATCAAGTAAATAATATTCTAGGAGAGTTTCATAATGGACCAGCAGGTGGTGATTTTGCTCCTAGAACAACAGCATTAAAATTTTTGAGAGTTAGTTATTATTGGCCCAACATTTACAAATATTCTTTTGCATGTGCTAGAAGTTGTAAGAAATGTTCATTTTTTGTTGATAAGAAATGTTTGGCAGCTTTACCTTTGCAGCTTGTTTAGGTTGAAAACCCATTTATGAAGTGGAGACTTTATTTTATTGATCCAATTAACCCACCTTCCAGTTCAAGAAACAATTCTATACTTATAGCCACTATTTATTTTACAAAATGGACTGAAGCTATGTGTAATGCCCCGCCAGGGAACCCAGGAGAACTTTACCTAAACATAACACTAAGTTCACGAAATAATTTTTTTTTATGTTTACATACAATATGAATAGCAATGCAAAAGAAACACAATGAAGAATAAGACATACATGAAATACAACTCAACAAGGATTACAACTCTCGAGGGTTCCTTGACATAGAATTACTTAGACAAACTAATCTACGATTACAATAATAAAGAATTGACATAAAGGTTACATAATCTAAAACCAATAGCATACATCACATTAATAAAGATTACATATACATCAGATACCATAAGGTATACTACCTAATCAACATCCGCTGCACAAGCCGCAGGGTATGTAATAATACATAATAAACAATACAATACATCCTCCAAAGGATATCCACCAAACAATACACATAAGGTAAAAATATACAACTCATGAAACTGCACAAGTTTCTAGAAGATGAAGAAGATAGAAGAAGAAGAACTGCATCAAGGATCATCAAAGCATGAAGATGAATGTTGGAACTCAATGGCAATAAGAACCACGACCACCCGACCACGTGGAACCAAAGGTCCACTCCCACCGTGCTGAGGAGATAATAATAGGCCCACACACACGGGGTATACAACAAGAATACAAATAAGGTATACATGACCTCATACACCATGCATAGGAAGATACTAGAAGCACTCTAATCCAAAACAAGGAACACTAAACAACACCAGAGGTACTGACACACGTAGGATAACCTAAGTTGTATATAGGAAGGTGTCATCATGTACGTTGCATCCTTGATTTTTGTCCTAGTAATCCCATAATGGATTCTGGCACCCAAGTGACTATACACGGTAGCAGTGACCTTTCATATAGACAAGATCACTAATGATGCCCAAACCCGCACCTTGAAAGGGGGCAAGCATCAACTCATCCTCTATCTTAGCCTATATTAGTGCTCAAGCATGGGTGAGGCATTAATCTTATTAGTTTAATACTAGGTTAGCCTAATTAGATTAATTATGTTATCACTTGTTACCACTACTTACAATAAGCAAATCCTAGCAGCCACTTGTGGGCTCCGATACTTATTGCAAGCCACCTCCTACTATACAACTAGGTTACCTAATCTAGGTTCACACAAGAACATCACAAAGGTATATCACAAACCTCATCTCTGATTCCTGCTCATATAGGGATGCACCCCTAGAGAATCATAAAGAATATCAAACAAGATCAAAACTCTAACATCTAGTTCTTGCCCACACAAGAATGATTGGTTCTCAATTAACCAATACCACATACAAATAACATCACATGATCACATAGGACTAGTTGAGACAACTCAGGTTGGGTAAAAATATCAAGACCCAAAATCGATAACAACATGAACATGCACTGAAACACATCAAACATCACATAAATGAAACCCCAAAAACCTCTGGATTTACCTCCTGATAGCCAACTAACCCCAATAGACAACCTAACACGCAACGATTCCATATAGAAGAGAAGCACACAATCTATATAACAATCATTTAAAAAGAACACATCATGACATGATAAAGACAATTAGGTAGTATACCTTATGGTATCTGATGTATATTTAATCTTTATTAATGAGATGTATGTTATTGGTTTCAGATTATGTAACCTTTATGTCAGTTCTTTATTATTGTAATCATAGATTAGTTTTTCTAAGTAATTCTACGTCAAGGAACCCTTGAGAGTTGTAATCATTGTTGAGTTGTATTTCATGTATGTCTTGTTCTTCATTGTGTCGCTTCCGCATTGCTATTTATATTGTATGTAAACATAAAAAAAAATTATTCCGTGAACTTAGTGTTATGTTTAGGTTAAGTTCTCCTGGTTTCCCTGGCAGGACATTACACTGTGGCATTGGAGGCAAATGAGAATGTAGTTTTGAACTTTTATGAGGATCTGGTTGCATGTTTTGGTGTGTTAGATTCAATTATTTCATAAAATGAATTGGCCTTTGTAGGCACAAAAGTAATTGAATGGGCTATAAATCATAACATGTATCTTAGTACCTCATCCAATTATTACCCACAGGGTAATGGATAAGTTGAATCGACCAACAAAAATATGATTCACATCATTAAGATGACTATTGAAGATAATTAATGAGCTTGGAATAGCACGCTTAAGTTAGCTTTATGGGATGACAGAAAAACCCCAAAACATTCAATAGGAAATTCACCATTTACCCTTGTTTATGGAATGGAAGCTAGACTTCAAGTTTCAATTGAGTTGCCAACTTTAGGTTTTATGGAGTTGCAGTTACTAGAGGAAGAGTCAATGTTATTTAGATTGGAAGAATTGGTTGAGATGGAAGAGATTAGGAAACAAGATTTTTCTAATTTGTAGAAACATTATGATTGGATGAAGAATATATTTTATAGGAAATTTTTCCCAAGATTCTTTAATGAAGGTGATTTAGTGCTCAAATGGGAAGAGATGAAGAGTAGGCCTGGAAAGCACACCAAATTTGATATCATTTGGAGTGGCCCATTTCTGATTTTAAGATGCAAAGTGCGTAATGCTTTTCAGCTATCAACTATGGAAGGAGAATAATTTCCTATCTTAGTCAATGGGATACACCTCAATCATTTATTTTGAGGTATTTTACAGTTGTAGAGAATAAGTGCTTCAGCACATGTATAGTTTATTTTCAGTTAGTTTCTTTTGCTGTGTTTTAAGAAAATAAAGGAATATATTTTCATTCAGAAAAAAAAAACATAAATGAGTATAAATCACATAGGATGTGAGTTTTCACCCACTTCCCTACATCATCCATACTCCCTCGTATTTCTATTTTGAATCATAGTAGTGTTTCAATTAATTTCAGTCATTTTTGTTAGTAATTGAAGAAAGAGACCAATTCTGGTCAAAACAATCATGTTGTCCAAAAGGAACACATATCACATCAGGCATCAACCTAAAATCTCACTACCTCATGTCATATAGGTACATCCTAGGAAACTCTAATGGCTCTCATTGGGCTTAAGCACTTTGTTTTGTTTCAGTTTTGGTTAGTGTGTTAGCAGAAGGAGCCTAAGTCGGTCAAAGGTATCATACTACCTGAAGAGAAGGCATATCATAGGAAACATGAGGTAAGAATCCCATTGTTTCATGTGATATACATCCACAACAAACAATGATGATACCATTCATCAACTTAGGTTTTCTTTAGAGGTTTTGTTTAGCTTTAGTTTTACAGGTGTGTTTTAGTTTCAGTTTGGGAGGTTTCAATTTCTAAGGTTGAAGGATGACTCTGTGCCCAATGGATTGTACAAGGATATTGGTATTATGTTTTTTCATGCAAATTCCCATAAGAGGTCGTCAAAAATGTTACCAATTTTCACTACAATTCTCTAATTGGTAGGGTTTTTATCAGCCCTAAATATTTTAGTGAAAGGGGTTTCATTTTATTATCAAATTTATCTAATTTATCTTATTACATCCATATATCAGGATACATTTTTTTGTTTCAAGTTGTTGATGCGGTTTTAAGCTACAATGAAAAATTAATGAAAACTTGCAATTTCTTGTCCTAGTTATCAAAAGCATAGAATCAAAGTACAAATGTGATAAGAGTCCATTTCCTTTAAGAGACAGAAAAAGGTACAATTCAAATTCATTTTTATTACATTTTTTGAAGGATATTTTTCTCATTCAATGAAAAGTATAGCATATAAAGATGGTCCACACAAGCAGTAGCTACTTTGAAAACTATAGCTCAGATATGAGACACAATGAACAGAAATGCAGGAAAAGAATAGGGGTGAGATCCTCCATTGCCTGTTAATGGAGGACTGTTGTGTTGGAGATCCCAGGTCCTGTATTCTCGAAGTGCACCTGCAAAAAAAAAATTGAAAGGAAGGAATCTAGTTCTCATAACTGAGAAATGAAAGATCTCACATCATATTCTTAATTCTCCCTACCATACATCCTGAGAAATGCAAGGAAAGGATCATAAGCTGAAGTAATGTTTTTGTATAAACATTGTATGTGTCATGTGCAAGTATAGGTTCATTATTATCAGAAAGTTGAGCATGTGGGGTATATGTGGCTCTCACAAGAGTTGATCCCAGCATGCATTCATAGGATTAGCCCGATCATAAGTCCTTGTATTACCTACCCCATCTGTGTTGCCTCTTATGAAGATATATGTTTCTCATAACAGAAAACCATCTTGGTTTGCTTCCATCAAGAGCACACATTTTTTGGAATAGGGTCACCTATCATAGGTGAGGTAGTCACTCATTATGATCAGATAAAGCCATCATTAAATGTTGGACTTGGAGTAGCTACATGAGGACAAGTATTCAATAAATTGTTGAAGCGACATGACTTCATGTCATGAAACCTTCTAGTTTAGTTCAAAGGACATATTCATCATTATAGAAATACAGTTGAAGTAACCAATTAGATCAAAGTGACATGTTGTTTTCTTAGTAGTAATTACATCTATCAGTAGACTAATATTGAAGGGAAAAATAATCGCATCATAAGAGGTCATTAAACTTCAAGGTTCAATAGGAATTCATGATATCTACCTTAGGAATCAGTAAATCAATAATCATAATGGGCTAAATGATACAATGTCAACTTGATTGTACGAGTGAGCGACAGGGTTATCAGAAATGTCTATTGCTCACTCGCTGAGATAAACCACTCATCATTTTTTGGTGTGCGAGTGTGAAATATGGTCTTTGTTGCATGTTATGTGTCATTGTCGCTCACTCACACATGGTTAAAGATCTAGACAGAAAGGTGTTGTGAGTACGCGATTGAAAGAAAAGATGAAGATCAATGATTTTCGTTCACTCAGTCAGAATCAAGGTATATTCTTTCAAGGATGAAAGGTGTGCGATAAGATGCTACATGTTCATGGTGGACAAAACTAAGGGTAGAGAAAAGTGAAGATCAATCAAGTTTCTTTTGATCATGTGGTCTGTGTTATGGCTTAAAGACAAAGTGCTCGAGATCTATCATTAAGCCATTAAGCCGTTGCGCCACATGGATGGTGGGGTCACCTTTATGCAGGGTCTTTGGATTATTAATTTGTGATCATTTTTAGTTTGATCTAATGGTAGGCGTAAAGCCTTAAAGCCAAAGTGATTGAAATCTATCCATCAAGGCATTATACCTGAATGACACGTGTCTTTTCTGACTGAGTGGGACCTATAGTTTGTAACCAAGGTAAAGGTAATCTTAGAGAAATTTTCATTCAATCCAACGATTGGCATAAAGGCTTAAAGAAAATTTGATCAAAATCTAATGATCAAGGCATTATGCCTTATCAATGCTTGTAAAGTTGTCAAAGCTTGGACCCATCTGCAGTAAGATAATCTTCGAGCAAGTTTCTTTTAATCCAGCGATAGGCGTAAAGCCTTAAAGACTAAGTGCTCCAAATCTAGCAATAAATCTATTAATCCTAAAGGACACATGTTCATGGTGGGGCCGAGCTGGTCAGAAAAAGTTAAAGTAAAGATCAGTCAATTTTAGTTTGATCAGACGGTCAGTTTAAATAATTAAAGCCGAGATGATCGACATCTACTATTTAACCCATCAAGTTGTGATGACATGTTGCACAGATGATGTCATGGGTTCCGAATTGAAAAGGGCAATAAAGATGCAACAAGTAATATAAATCCAATGGTTTGTGTTATCCCTTGATCACCAATATGTAGAAGGATAACCATTAAGGCATTGCTTATGCATGTCGTGTGGTAGATCTGATCCTGTGCTCATGGGTAACTTAAGGCAGATTGACAGTCATGTTTTAAAGATAGTAAAGTTTCAAATCTGAGCCATTGATCAGGCATTCCGTGCCACCTGTGACCATTTGGGTTTGAATTCAAATATTTAAATGATAGTTCTCAAGGTTTTCATGGCGATGGTGATGTTTTCAACTTGCAGGCTGGGTAGATGGATCAATTCGATCTATCTTCTCAAATTTATGGTGATGGGAGATGTATTCATGAGTGTATCTAATATTTTGAGATTTTTCCTGAGTGCACTGATGGGCAGACATGATGTTTTTAGGATTTTTTCATTGATTATTGAATATTTATTATAAACCCTAATTTTTCCCTAACTGATCGGATGGCTCGAGCCTATGTGCTAGGAGAGGTTGTATATAAGTAGTTTTAGAATCTTTTTTATAGAGGTTTTTTCTAAACTTATGCAAGAATTTCTGTGGCATCTTCTTTGCCCTTAGGTTTTCATCTTGTTGTAATTTCTCATTGAATTCAAGATTATGCAAAGGTTTTATGTGACATTTTATCTATCCTCAAGATTTTTCTTGTCTGTATTTCTTTTATTTGAAGCATAATATAGTGGTTAATATTAGAGAAATATTGGAGTTCTTGATCCTTCTTTCTTTCTGCATCTTTGTGAACTGTTGTGGATGATCTTATTTAGATGATCTTGTAGATTGCGTTCATCCCTTGTCATTTTTTCTCATTCTTGTTCCTATTTGCTAGAGTGAATGTTTGTTTGTAGGTCATAGTCTGTGTTGATTTCCTTGGGAAAGCTATTGTTTGTGAAATATTTTCTTCCTTGAATAGCCTCTTTTCATTTTAGACCTCTCTGTGAAATACTTATGCAAGCCTATTCAGAAAGTTATGTTGTGCTAGATTCAAGATTTCATGCTAGTTTTGGTCACTGTGTTGTGATTCATGTTACCTTCGGTGCATCACCTAGTAGGATAATTTTCTTTTTTAGTTATATTCTTTCATTTCTCCTTCTATCCCTTTTCCTTCCAAGTTTACTTTCATGTCAAAAAGTAGATAAGGTGATTATCCAAGAGGAAATAGCCTAGAACTTGGAGGCTTAACTTTAGTTAGCAAAGGTCCCACAACCTAGAAGTGATTCCCATGTTATACTAGATTGTTAGGCTCAAGCTCTTAACAAGGTGCAAAATTTAGTGTATAACAATTTTGGCACGCCCGGTGGGACCACAAAATAAATTCATCTTTCAAGACTATGTCATCTTTGATATGCTAACTACCTAGTACATACCTAAAGAGGTTTCTCTTTAAAGCATATATGGTGACTCCATTTGTGTAAAGAACAAGAAGATCCAGTCCTATTCAGGTTTATTAGAAGGATAGAAATAAAGAGTTCAAATCCTTCTGAGTTTTTGCAGTTACCTCCAACAAAAATAAAAGGGATATCATCTCAAAGAGCATCCCCTACAAGGAGAGTACATTCTACACCACCTTTTTTGGAGGAAAGACCCTTGCTTTTCCATTTTAGAAGGAGGGGAAGATCTTTAAACATAGAATTTCTAGAACATTAAGCTCCACTCACTGTTTCAAGTGCAATCCATATAGTTTCTATTCAGCAAATCACATTTCCTGCAATGGCAAGATAGTTTGAATTTTTACCCTTTAATTAGGGTAGCCCATTGAATTTTTCTCAACACCATGATGTGCACTTAGCAGCACTAAATATTTTTCTTGATTTCAAAGGTGAAATCCAGACAACATCTTGTGAACACATAAGAGATGTGGCTACAATCTGTAACATTTATCATATCACTGAAGAATATGTGGCTACTAAGTTGTTGGTAGCTTCTTTTAAGGGAAAGGCCCTACATTGGTTTAGGACTCTTGCAGTTGGATCTATTAATTCTTGGGATAGACTAGGAGAATCCCTTAGAAAATATTTTGAGGATAAATCGTACCATATATCCTTGGTTGAGCAACTCACAACTATAAAAGATCTCCTCAAGAACATATGATAGACTTTAATAATAGATTTCTCAAGACATGGAATAGGATTCCTATTTCTGTGAGGCCTTCAACAGATCATACTTTTCTATATTTCTTGAAAAGTTTGAATAGCAACATATCTGTCATGATCTAATCCATGGGAGGTACTTCATTACCTCAGGTTGTTGACATAGTTGTCAAAGAATAAAATTGTTTGATTTAGGCTGGTATGATAGCCCCAAGGCCACCCATGCCTATCTTCCCTAATACTCAACCCAACATACCCTTGAGCATCCCTCCATACACTCCCATACCCAATGTGATAGTACCTCAAGCTAGTACTAGCTATGAGGAATCCAAAGCAGGCCCTTCCCAAGAGCTACTTGAATTAAGAATCAGTCAACAAGAAATGAAGAAGTTGTTACAGACCATGAGTAATGAGTTGACTAGTATTAAAAAGTAGAATCAAGGAAGTAAAGCACCCTTTAAACAACAAAATCAAGGTCCTAACCAACAATATCAAAATCAGGGACAGTCCTATCAGCAAAGTAGACCACCATATCAAGTTAATTATCAGGGTCAAAGGCAGAAATTCATTCAGAGGTCATTCCAACCTTATAATCCCATGCCTCTTAAATCTGAAAATCCAACTAGGGAAATGGTTCCAAGTCAGAATAATCTGGCCTCAAAAAATGAATGGTTTTTTCCTTGCAACCAACCTCAAAACCAGGCTCTATGCTCAAATGGGTGGATGAATCAAGCACTCATGGTACAAAATGCCTTGAACACCCAATCAAAAGCATCTTCTAGTGGGTCAGTGCCCCAACAATATGTACAATCTAATGATATTTCTCTCTTTAATTGGGAGGAGCAAGATTTTAATAGATTAAATGGTGAATCTTTAGTTGTGGTTAATACTCGGTCCAAGAGAAGAGCTCAAGACATGGAGCGAGCAGAAGATGGAGGAAAAGACACTACATTTGTAGAGTTGTCACATCCATCTATTCCTACCATACTAAAGAGACCTCCCATCATTTCAGTCAAGGAAAGCCAATCTTCCAAGGAGGCTGAGCCCATGATAGTGAAAGTATACCAAAGAATGCACACAACAGTGCCCTTCAATATTGTAGATAATATGAAGAATGTGAATGTGTCTAGGTCTATGTGGGACTCCTTAGCCATTCTAGTGTAGCCTGAGATCTTGAAGAAGGCTATGGGTGAAGTGGCAATGCCTCAATAACCCAGGAATGATGTTGCTAAGCTAGTATTGGTCAACCTTGACCAAGAGAAGAAGATTCCAAGAAGAAACACCAAAGCAGATGACATTCAAGGTAGTAACTTAAAACCACCTCCCTTTTATGTATCATTAATTATTGGAAATTATTTAGTACATAATTGTATGTTAAATAGTGGGGCTATTAGTTCAGTCATGCCCAAGAAGGTAGCTGACCGATTGGGGCTTAAATATGAACCATTCCAAAATAAGGTAACACAGCTTGATAGTTCCTCAGTAAACATAGTAGGTGTGGCCAAGGATACAAGCTTGATCCTTCAAGCAATCCCCAATTTCTCTATCTTACTTGACATCTAAATAATAGATCTCCCTACTCTCTTTTCCATTTTTCTATCAAGAGAATTCACAGCCAATATAGGAGGCTATCTTTCTTTTGACTAGTCTCACATGATTTTCCATACTAGGTAAGGAACCAAGGTTACTATCAAATCTGAATCATTGGAAGCACATCATATAGAGCCTTATGTGTCCAATGTATTCAATGAAAGTTGTCTTGCACTTGATAGTAATGAATTTCCAATCATCAGAGAAACAAACAATAAGATAGAAAACATCCAAGATATCTATCTAGAATAATTTGAATCAGAAAGAGCTTCAGAGGCCCAAGCTAATGTTATTTGGGATGTTGCTTTGGGAAACTATTTGATACAAGAGGGTGGATTCATAGTCCCAAATATTTTCAAGGAAGACACTGAGGAATCAGAAGAACATAGCAATAAAGTTTGGGAACTATTCTTTGATGGTGCTGGAAGAAGAAATGGATCTGGTGGTGGTGCAATTCTAGTCTCCCCAAAAGGTGAGAGATACTATACAGCTTTTAGATTCAGTTTTTCTTGCACCAGCAATACTGCTGAATATGAGAGTCTAGTGAATGGATTGGAGTGGGATAGAAAGAGAGGGATTAAAGCCCTAAAGGTATATGGTGATAGTGAGCTATTGGTCATCCAAGTAAGAGAGATAAGTGCTACCAAGAATGATACAATGAAAGCCTACAAGCATAGTGTTGATATTTTGGTGACTAATCATGTAGTGGGTGTTGAAGACCGACATTGTAAAACCCTAAAATGGTCAATTTTAGAGGTTTCCCTAAAACGCATGTTATAAGCGACTGAGATGCATAATGCATTGTAATGTTGGTGTACTATTTTGTTGGATAATAGGAAAGGTTGGATGGCTGTGTAGGTGGATGTATCCTAGGTTTTGGGTGAACCACGTTAAATCTGTGTGTTATCTGTGTTAAGTTTTATTCTTCTTTTTTTTTCTGCATATAACTATTTATTCTTATATTGTTATGGATTTGTCAATCCTTAACAATTGGTATCAGAGCAAGGTTTGTTTATGTAGATTGATAGGACTTTCAGATTTGAGTGGGAGTAATGGAGGATTCCAAATTCAAGATTGAAAAATTCAAATGCCAGAATTTCCAGTTATGGAAAATACAGATGGAAGATTATCTGTATCAAAAGGACCTATGGAAGCCATTAGAAGGAAAATCCAAGAAAATGGGAACTATGTCAGTAGAGGACTGGGAGGTCTTAGATAGGAAGGCACTAGGATCTATTCGATTGTGCCTTGCACCGTCTATAACATTCAACATATCAAAGGAAAAAATGACCGTAGAGTTGATGGAGACATTGGCTAAGTTATACGAGAAACCCTCAGCTTTGAATAAGGTATTTCTTATGAAGCGTTTGTTTAATATGAAAATGGGTGAGGGGGGATCTATAGCGAATCATTTAAATGAATTTAATACAGTCACTAGTCAATTTTCATCCTTATAAATTTCATCCGATGAAGAGGTTAGGGCTCTCTTAATTTTATGTTCTTTGCCAGAAAGCTGGAATAGCTTGTTTATGGTTGTAAGCAACTCTGTCTCTAGTTCAAATACTTTGAAATTTGATGAAGTTGTTGGTGTTATCCTAAGCAAGGAAATGCGATGAAAAAGCATAGGTGAAACTTCAACCTCATTAAGTTTCGCTTTAAACGTGGAGAACAGGGGAAGAACAAGTGAAAGAGGAAAAGGCCCTTCACATGGCAAGTCATGAGGGAAGTCAAAGAAAGGACGTTCTCAATCTAAAGGAAAGAAATATTGCTGGTACTATGGAAATCCTGGTCACCTGAAGAAATACTTTTGGTCTCAGAAAAACAAAAAAGGAAACGAAAATGAAGATGACAGTAAGGAAGCTAATGTTGCAAGTAATACTTTACAAGATGCTTTAATTTCATGTTTGGATAATGTTAATGATTCATGGGTAATTGATTATGGGGCTTCATTCCATGCTACACCCCATAGAAAATATTTTCAATATTATGTTCAAGGTGATTTTGGACAGGTATATTTGGGTGATGATGAGCCCTGTCATATTGTTGGGAAAGTGAAAATAAAGATCAAATTGGCAAACAGAAATTACTGGATACTGCAGCAGGTAAGGCATGTCCCTAATTTAAGAAGAAATTTAATTTTTGCAGGACAACTGGGTAGTGAAGGCTGCATAGTTATTTTTACAAACAATGTCTGGAAGGTCACTAAAGGTTCATTAGTAGTAGCTAAAGGTGCGAAGATAGGCACATTACATCTATGTACTGGTAACACTTATTCTGTACCTTAGCTGCTACTAATAATGTTAATGCAGGGAAAGATACTATAGATGTTGCAAGAATAGATTCAAAAATGTGGCACCATAGGCTTGGGCACATGAGTGAGAAAGGGATGAAAATCCTTCACTCTAAAAAAATGTTGCCAGGATTGAAAAATATCGATTTAGAGTTCTGTGAAAATTGTGTTTATGGTAAACAGAAAAGAGTCAGATTTCTCAAAGTTGGGAAAGAAAAGAAGAGTGAGAAGTTAGAGCTAGTGCATTCAGATGTATGGGGACCAACTCAGGTATCATCTCTTGGTGGCTCTCATTATTATGTTATTTTTATAGATGATTCAACCAGAAAAACATGGGTATATTTCCTGAAACAAAAATCTGATGTTTTTGAAGCATTTAAGAAATGGAAAGATTTGGTTGAGAATGAGATAGGAAAGAAGTTTAAGTGTCTCAGATCTAATAATGGAGGTGAGTATTTCAGCACAACCTTTGAAGATTACCATTCTATCAATGGGATTTTAAGGTAGAAGATAGTTTCAGGAACCCCACAAGAAAATGGTGTGTCAAAAAAAATGAATAGGACAATCATGGAATGTGCAAGGAGCATGAGATTGCATGTTGGAATGCCCCTTCATTTCTAGATAGATGTTGTAAACACTGCAGTCTATTTGATAAATAGAGGACCTTCAACCCCTTTGGATGGTGGTATTCCACAGGAATCATGGACTGGTAAAAAGGTAAATTATTCATTTCTAAAAACTTTTGGTTGTGAAGCTTTTGTCCATGTTAATAAAGAAAATAGAACCAAGCTTGATGCTAAATCTCAAAAATGTACCTTCATTGGATATGGAGTAGATGACTATGGTTATGAGTTATGAGATTTTAAAAATCTTAAAATAATCAGAAGTAGAGATGTTATATTCAATGAGAAGGTTATGTATAAAGAATAGTTGTAGGAAAAGAAGCATGAACAGGTCAAACAAGATTATGTGGTGTTGGATGAGACTCCTGAAAATGAAATGGCACTGGTACCTGAAGTTCAGCAACAATAGGTTATCCCACAAACTCCTGTAAGTGTTAGACATTCTACAAGGTCAAGTAGACCTCCTGAAAGGTTTTCTCCTTCTTTGTATTCCATTTTATTGACTAATTTTGGTGAACCAGGAGAATATGAAGAAGCAATGCAGGCAGATGCCAAACAATAGTAGAAGCTGGGCATGAAAGAGGAGATGGACTCCTTGTTGAAAAATAAGACTTGGGACTTAGTCCCTTTACCTGAAGAAAAAAGAGCCTTTCCTAACAAATGGGTTTATAGGCTGAAGGAGGAAGATGGAGGAAAGAAAAGGTATAAGGCTAGACTTGTGGTAAAAGGTTTTGCATAGAAAAAGGGTATAGATTTTGGTGAAATATTCTCCCCTATTGTAAAAATGACTTCAATTAGAATTGTACTAAGTCTTGTGGTTGTAGATGACTTGCGTCTTGAACAACTAGATGTCAAAATGGCTTTTCTCCATGGAGATTTGGAGGAGGAAATTTACATGCAGCAACCAGAGGGATATGAGGTCAAGGGTAAGGAGAATTTAGTGTGTAGGTTAAGGAAGAGTTTGTATAGCCTAAAACATGAACCCTGCCAATGGTATTTAAAATTTGATAGTTTCATGGCCGAACAAGGTTACCATAGATGTCATTCTGATCACTGTGTATATTTTAAGAGATTGGATAATGGGAGTTACATTATCTTGTTACTCTATGTTGATGGCATGCTTATTGCTAGGTCCAATATGAAACAAATAAATGAACTTAAATAGAAATTAGCAAGGTCATTTTCTATGAAGGATTTGGGTGTTGCTAAACAAATCCTTGGTATGGGGATTACACGGGACATGAAAAATAGAACCTTGAATTTGTCACAAAGTGAGTATATAAAGAAGGTGTTGAAAATATTTAATATGAAGGATGCAAAAGAAATCAGTACACCTTTGGCTAGTCATTTCAAATTGACTAAGGAAATGTGCCCAAAGGGAAATGTGCCCAAAGCCATAGGAAGAGATAGATAAAATGTATAACATCCTGTATTCATCAATTGTTGGTAGTCTGATGTATGCAATGGTATGCACACAGCCAGATATTACTCATGCAGTGGGAGTTGTCAGTAGGTATATGAGCAATCTAGGTATGGAACATTGGAATGTTGTCAAATGGATTCTTTGATATTTGAGAGGTTCTACAACAAAGGCATTATGTTTCAAAGGATCTAGTTCTGCTTTGAGTGGATTTGTTGACTATGATCTAGTAGGAGATATTGATACAAGGAGGAGTACTCCAGGGTATGTTTTGACTGTAGGGGGCACTGTAGTTAGTTGGATTTCTAGATTGTAGAAGGTTAATGCACTTTTAACCACTAAAGCTGAGTATGTAGCTGCTACGGAAGCTAGCAAGGAGATGATTTGGTTAAAATGTTTTCTGGAGGAATTGGGTTAGAAGTAGGAAGATCACCCATTGTACAGTGATAGCCAAAGTGACATTCATCTTGTGAAGAATTCTGCTTTTCATTCTATAAGAAAAGATAAGAAAGAGCATAAAAGATCTTGTTTAATCTAATGAGAAAAGTGAGGAAATGCATACCATGAAGTAACCAAATCTAGAAGCATGCACCATACAATATGAGACAATGTTTTTGAAGGGGGAAAAGCATAAAAAAAACCCCGTGATATTATTAAGAATGGGCCAAAAAATCCTAAGAGAGAGAAAGGAATAGAATAAGAGAAAAATGCTCATACAATACTTCAAGAGAATGAGAAACTAAGTGTTGCAAGTGAATAAAGAGAAAAGTGAGATTTGTGTGAAAAAGTGAGTGATGAAGAGAAAAGAAGCATCTCTTATGAAGAGATGAGAAGAAAGGAGTTGCATGTAACTCCAATGTGCATGTGAGCCACATTCATAATGTGTGTGCCACTTGTGCTATTTCCTCTTAAGGAGGAATCTATAATAAAAGAAATTACAAATAAATATTATGTCCTCACACATGGACAAGAGGACATGTGTT
>MU227491.1:1352143-1395757 GCA_018584345.1 Thuja plicata
CACATGGACAAGAGGACATGTGTTCATGTAGGGATTCTATAGGAATCTCCTACATACATAATAAATAAACTAAACTACCTTGGTTTATAATATATTTCACCAAGGAAAGATTACATATTCTAACACATTCAAGGACAAAGCACATACAGCCTAGGTACCATTTTATAAGGTCTATTTTGGAGGGTGGCCAATTACAACTTGAAAAGATTCACACAAGTGAGAATCCTATAGACATGTTCATGAAGGCAGTCCCCAAGGATAAGTTGGTTTCTTGCTCAACTTCTATTGGCCTTCTTGACTGATGATCATGGAGTTAATACACAACAAGGTCTTTTATCTAGTGGGAGTTGCACATACTACATTATCATCCGGTATCAGTCTCCAAGTGAGAGATTGTTTGGTGTGGAGCCTGATCAGTCTCCAAGTGGGAGATTGTTGATATTGTGGTGACTGATCATGTACTGGGTGTTGAAGACCGACATTGTAAAACCCTAAAATGGTCAATTTTAGAGGTTTCCCTAAAATGCATGTTATAAGTGGCTGAGATGCATAATGTATTGTAATGTTGGTGTAGTATTTTGCTGGATAATAAGAAAGGTTGGATGGCTGTGTAGGTGGACGTAGCCTAGGTTTTGGGTGAACCACGTCAAATCTGTGTGTTATATGTGTTAAGTTTTATTCTTCTTTTGTTTTTTGCATATAACTGTTTATTCTTATATTGTTCCAGATCTGTCAATCCCTAACACATAGAGTTTGGGATGCAATAGAAGATTTCCATGCTTTCAACATCATTGTTATCCCTAGAAAACTAAATCAGAATGCAGACAGATTAGTTGTTGTTGGATCCCAATTTAATATTCCTAATAACATTTTAGTAAGGAAGGATCAACAACATGTTAAGATTATTGTCAGGCCTTCCATCCCTGATAATAATATTAATTTGCAAGTGTTTGATAATGATGAGAAAATTTTGCAATTCTTGTTTGAAGAAGATGTCTTTTTAGATCACAATCATGATAGACTGATGCAAAACTATGGTGACCAAGTGGTACATCTTAAATCAAATAAGATGCCTAAAGGCCTTGTCACCCTAGAATCTATCTTCAACAAATATGACCAAGAAAAAAGGAATAATACTAGCTTGGTATTTCAACAACAACACTATGTTGATTTAGAACTGGAGCCAGGTAAAAGCCTAAAGTTTGGAAAAGTGAACATTGATTCAGAGAGACAAGATTACACTCAATTATTTCAAGAATTTAGTGGTATCTTTTCTTGGAAATATGAAGACATCAAGGGCTTCAATCCAACACTTGCTCAACACATCATTGAATTAGAGCTAAATTACAAGTCAGTCAGACAGAAGCAAAGGCCTTTCAACCCCAAACTTGAGCCGCTCATGCACAAGGAGGTTCTCAAATTAATAGAGAGTGCCATCATTTACCCCATAAAGCATACTAGTTTGGTATCCAATCTTGTTCCTGTTAGGAAAAATAATAGGGAATTGAGGCTATGTGTTGACTTTAGGGACCTAAATAGGGAATCCCTAAAAGATCGCCATCCATTGCCATCTATGGAACATATTTTGTAGTGTGTCTCTAGATTAGAATGATTCTCATTGCTAGATGGCTACTCAGGATATAATCAGATCCTAGTTAATAAGGAGGATCAATATAAAACTACATTTACAACCAAGTGGGGAACCATGGATTATCAAAATATGCATTTTGGTTTGTCAAATGCAAGTGCTACTTTTCAAAAGGCTATGGATATGACCTTCAAAAGACTCATGTACAAGTTTGTACTGGTCTACTTAGATGATATCACAGTCTATTATAAACATGCACCAGACCACATCAAACATCTGAGTAAAATATTTGAAAGGTGTAGGGAGTTTGGGATCTCCCTCAATCCCAAGAAATGTATGTTTGTAGTCCATGAAGGGAAACTATTGGGATATATTGTGTCCAAAAAAGGTATTACAGTGGACCCTGGGAGGATTGCAGCTATTCTAGAGCTATCCCTACCACGTCACAAGAAGAGTCTTCAATCCTTCGTAGGAAGGATTAACTTTTTCAGGTGTTTCTTGCCTAACATTGCAGATCTATTGAAGCCTTTGACAACTATGTTGAAGAAGAATGCAATTTTGTGTCGGAGAAAAGAAGGAAAGGCTAGTTTTCAAGCCATCAAAGAGGCTCTGATAGAGGCTCCTACCTTGCTAAATCCTAATTTTAGTAAGGATTTCATTCTATATGCTTATGGAGGCTATGGTTCCATATTTTCAATGTTAACTCAACAAAACCTTGAAGTATTGGAGCAACCTATTGCTTTCTTTAGCAAAGTTTTGGAAGAATATGAATAGAGGTACTATTTTGTAGAGAAATGGGTACTTGTTGTAGTGAATAGCCTTAAAATTTTCAGAAATATATTAACTCACAGTAATTTACAATTAAGATTCCCTCATCGAGTGTCAAGGAGTTTCTACTTTCCAAGGACCTAAATGAGAAAAGAGTTGGTTGGATCACCAGAGTCATGGAATATGACATTTTTATCCAAGTGACCAAGCTAGTCAGAGGAATAGGTCTTTGTGACTAAGGATGAAACTCCAAAATACCAAGAGCAAGTGAATGCATCCTTAGTTGTGCATTCAATAGAAGAACATGCCAAGGCAGCAGGTTGGTTGCCTAACATGGTTCATTTTTTAAAGACAGGAGAGTGCCCTATAAATTTGGATTCAACAAAAAGAAGGTATTATAGATTTCAATCTATCCCCTTTGTGTTGATTGATGAGATCCTTTTTAGAAAGGATCATAATGGTGTTCTTTTAAGATGCATTGATTTAGAACAAGTAGCAAGTGTCTTACATGAATTTCATGATGGACCTTCTGGAGGTCATTTCTCTCCTAGAAATACTGATTTCAAGATCATGAGGGTTGGATATTATTGGCCATCTATCTTTAAGTATAGTCATGATTATGTAATAAAATGCATGAAGTGTGCCATGTTTGCAGGTAAGGAAAGGCTTGCAGCTCTTCCCCTCCAACCAATTAGGACAAACCAACCTTTTATGAAGTGGTACATTTACTTCATAGGCCTAATTAACCTCCCATATAGTGCAAGCCATAGGTGGATTGTCACTGCAACTGTTTATTTCACCAGATGGACTGAGGCCATTGCACTAAAGGAAGCAAATGAGAGTGTTGTCCTGGGATTTTATGATGACATAATTCATAGGTTTGGAACCCCAAACTCTATTATATCAGAAAATGCACTTGCTTTCACAGGCTTAAAAGTCACTGAATGGGAAATTAAACATGTTGTTTACCTGAACACAAGCTCCAATTATTACCCCTAGGTTAATGGCTTAGCAGAGTCTACAAATAAGAACCTGATCAGGATAATCAAGAAGACTTTGCAAGAAAATCAGAGGGATTGGCACTTTAAACTGAAGTTTTCCTTATGGTTAGACAGGATCACTCCCAAGAAGATCATTGGGAATTATCCATACATGCTATTCTATGGCATGGAAGCTAAATTGTCCATTTCAACTGAATTACCAGCTTTGGACCTTACTACCCAACTTGTCCTCTTTGAAGAAGGAGACCCTCTGTAGGTAAGGTATTCTTATCTCATGGAGTTGGAAGAAAGAAGAGACAAGTCCATGCAAACTATGGAGTTCCAACATATGAAAATCAATAAGAGCTTTGATAGGAGATACAAATCAAGGAACTTCAATGTTGGGGATATAGTCCTCAAATGGGATGAATTTAGATCTAGACCTGGAAGGCATGCCAAGTTTGACTCCTTTTGGGGAGGTCCATTTGTGATCACTAAGTGCAAGGACCATAATGCTTTTCAGCTATCGACTCTTAAAGGAGAATCCTTGCCAATTTTTGTCAATGTATTTCACCTAAAACCTTGTTTTGAGGTTTGTTCAGCTTTGTAATTAAGTTTCTTTCTTTATAGGTTATTTTTTCCTGCTTTCCTCAAAGTTCTTTGCATAGTTGTTGTTTCTGCTTGTACAATCCTTTTCCATGTTTTGGTTTGGTGTCCCTCCTCCTAGTTTCAATCATCCTTCCTTCCCAGAAGTTTTTATATGCTCAAATGTAGACTCCTATTCCTAATGGAATGTCATAAGGCCACTGGTTTTATATGTCTAGCAGGTTGACATTCAGCAAAAATTGCCTAAAATGTTACCCAAATTTCCTATCCTATTCAATTTTGGATACAAGTGGAGTAAATAAGGCTCCCACAAGGGTATATCCCAGCTTGTATGTTTTTGCACTATTTCATGGCCTTTACCTGGCTCTCTGCATGTTCTAGGTTTAGTTTTGAACCCTTCATATGAAAAAGCCCTTGAAACCTCTTAAACCCTAACTCCTTGGTGGCTTTTATATTCCTACATTACCTTTTTTTCCACTTGAGGTCATAATTATTCATGTGTTTTAAGTTTTCCATAATGGTCACCTTTTATGCTAGTCGTGCAGTCGCTACGATCTTGTAGAATGTTGACTTGACTGTGCGAGTGTGCAACATGGTCTATGTTACAGGTTATATGTGGTCATCACTCACTTGCACATGGTTAAAAATCAAGACAGAAAGGTGTTGTGAGTATGCAATTGAAAGCAAAGATGAAGATCGACGGTTGTCATTCACTCGTCGGAATCAAGGTATATTCTTTCAAGGATGGAAAGTGTGTGACAAGATGCCACGTGTTCATGGTGGAGCCAGCTAAGGGTAGAGGAAAGTAAATATCGATCAAGTTTCTTTTGATCATGTGGTCGGTGTTATGTCTTAAAGACAAAGTGCTCGAGATCTATTCATTAAGTCGTTAAGCCATTGCGCCACGTGGATGGTGGGGTCACCTTTATGTAGGGTCTTCCACTTATTAATGTGTGATCATTTTCATTTTGATCCAACAGTAGGTGTATTTCCTTAAAGCCAAAGTGATCAAAATCTATCCATCAAGGCATTACACTTGAATGACATGTGTCTTTTCTGACCGAGTGGGACCTACGGTTCATAATTAAGGTAAAGGTAATCTTCGAGAAAGTTCCATTCAATCCAATGGTTGGCGTAAAGGCTTAAACCAAAGTTGATCAAAATCTAATGATCAAGGCATTATACATTTTCAACACGTCAAAATTTGTCAGACCTTGGACCCATCTGCAATAAGATAATCTTCAAGCAAGTTTCTTTTAATCCAGTGGTAGGTGTAAAGCCTTAAAGACAAAGTGCTCGAGATCTAGAAATCAAGCCTTTAATCCTAAAGGAAACATGTTCATGGTGGGGCTGAGCTGGTCAGAAAAAGGTAAAGTAAAGACAGATCAAGTTCAGTTTGATCAGATGGTCAGCTTAAATACTTAAAGTCGAGATGATAGACATCTACTATTTAAGCCATCAAGCCATGATGACATGTGGCATAGATGATGTTATGGGTTCCGAGTTGAAAGGGAAGTAAAGACATGAAAAGTAGTAGAAATCCAATGGTTTGTGTGATCCCTTGATCACCAAGATGTAGAAGGATAACCATTAAGGCATTGCACCTTTGTGCCGTGTGGAATATTTGATCTTGTGCTCATGGGTGGCTTAAGGCAGATCGACGATCATGTTTTAAAGATAGTAAAGTTTCAAATCTGAGTCATTGATCAGGCATTCTGTGCCACTTGTGACCATTTGGGTCTAAATTCAAATATTTAAATGATTGTTCTCAGGGTTTTTATGGCGGTGGTGATGTTTTCAAGACTGGGTAGATGGATCGATCTGATATATCTGCTCAAATTTATGGTGATGGGAGATGTTTTCATGATTGTATCTGATCTTCTGAGATTTTTCTCAAGTGAATTAATGGGAAGACATGACTATTTTAGGGTTTTTGCATTGATTATTGAATATATATTGTA
Organism: Thuja plicata; assembly: GCA_018584345.1. Lineage (NCBI taxonomy): Eukaryota > Viridiplantae > Streptophyta > Pinopsida > Cupressales > Cupressaceae > Thuja > Thuja plicata. Next base: position 1,358,047 of record MU227491.1, read on the forward strand.
AACCCTAATTTTTCCCTAACTAATCAGATAGATTGACTCTCGAGCCTATGTACTAGGGGAGGTTGTATATAAGTAGGTTTAGAAGCTTTTGTAGAGAGGTTTTTTCTCAGTTTATGCAAGACTTTCTGTGGCATCTTCTCTGCCCTTAGGTTTTCATCTTGTTGTAATTTCTCATTGAATTCTAGATTATGAAAAGGTTTTCTGTGACATTTTCTCTATCCTCAAGCTTTTTCTTGTTTGTATTTCTCTTATTTGAAGCATAATATAGTGGTTAATATTAGAGAAATCTTGGAGTTCTTGAGCCTTCTTTCTTTTTGCATCTTTGTGCGCTGTTGTGGATGATCTGATTTAGGTAATCTTGTGGATTTTGTTCATCCATTGTCATTTTTTTTCATTCATGTACCTATTTTCTGGAGTGAATGTTTGTTTGCAGGTCATAGTTTGTGTCTATTTCCTTGGGAAAGCTATTGTTTGTGAAATCTTCTCTTTCCTTGAATAGCCTCTTTTCATTTTAGACCTCTCTGTGAAATACTTACGCAAGCCTATTCAAAAAGTTATGTTCTTCTACATTTGGGATTTCATGCTAGTTTTGGTCAATGTGTTGTGATTCATGTTACCTTCAGTGCATCACCTAGTAGTATAATTTTATTTTTAGTTATTTCCCTTTCAGTTCTCCTTTTATCCCTTTTCCTTCCAAGTTTACTTTCATGTCAAAAAGCAGATAAGGTGATTATCCAAGAGGAACCAGCCTAGAACCTGGAGGCTTCACTTCATTTAGCAGAGGTCCCACAACCAAGAAGTGATTCCCATGTTATACTAGATTGTTAGGCTCAAGCACTTAACAGGATTCAAAATTTAGTGTATAACACAGTTATTATTAATGGAAGAGTTATGTGATAGTTATCATTTCAAATTGGGAGAAATAGTGCTTCAATTGGAGATAAATGCAAAGAATCACTCAAGTAATCATCAACGTGATGCATTGACAAAACAAAAATAAGGATAGCCATTTTTTCCATCAACAATCTCAAAAAAGATAGTCATAAAGACAGCAACGCTTTATATGGTGATTAAGAACACTAATTAAAGCATGAGAGCACCCTCAAGGTACAAAGTAGCTTACTGCTTCAAGAGTATCATGTGATAACATATTTTCCAAAGGGTATGAATATGAAGGAAAGATAGTATTTAAAATTTGAACACATATGGTACAGGTTCATACAAGAAATATATGATGGTAATTAGTAATGATCATACTAAACTAAAATGTAACAGAGATGAAAGTAGCAGGTTGCATCTACTGTTATAGTCCAAGAGACATCATTGAAGTAGTGAGAGCATGTAACTAATTACCACATAGTTATAAGTACATTTGATTTACGATATAAAGACAGTAAAATGTTATACATAGAATATCAAAACTTCAGTGCAAAAATAATCTATGGTTTGATCAGTCAAAGTAGAGGTAAGGAAGAAATATTAGTATGTTGTAAGGGCCATATTGAGGTAAATTTTCCTTATTTTCACAAAGTCATAGTATGGGGTTTGAAAGACCCATTTTATACAAAGAAACTCTTAAATGTAACTGAAAGTCACAAATTTGTAGGAATAGTCATCTTATACTCTTAGGGTTTGGTGATTATCAGAGAATAAGGCCCGACCATTTAGGGATTTTATTTCACAATAAGCTCTGAATCTTTCTTGTGGTTTAGACACCAGTTTGTTAGGAGTGCAAAATGACAATGTGAAGGTCAAAAAAATGTGTTTCGAACTGAGATACAAAATCTTACAAGAAACCCTTTCCATTTTTTTTAAAAGGTGCAAAAGGACAACTTCAGATATTCAGAGGTTGCTACATTAAGGGTCAGTGAAATATATTTGCTACAGACTTTGAAAGATATATTTTGAGAGCAGATAGTAATATAAAGGTTAAGAGCAGTTGAATATAGAAGCTTCAGAAAGAATTCAAACAGCATGAAGCATCATTGTGTCATAAGTCATGCAATGTCCTTGCAAGAAAACAACTACATAATTGATTTATTTTATGCTAGAGGAGCTAGTCATAATCATTATACACTGAGCAAAGAAATGGGATATTTTCTGTATTTTAAGCAACTGAGAGGGATCAAGGCACCAAAATGAGCATACCTATGAAAAATAAGATATGTGCATTAGTTCGCAAGAAAAGAAGTAGTAAATTAGAGATCTCCAAGATACTCCATCAATTCTCCAAAATTCCCTCATTGTAGTGGTGGCTTGTAACAGAACATCATTAAGGAGGCCACCAGAACCCACTCGCAAATTTTTGAAACCCCACCCTTGGCAATGGTCAGACAAAGAATAGAAATGAATATCCAAAGGAAAAATGATATTTCTGTATTTTCCACAACCCAACATAAACATCAAGAGAGCCTCATGTTTTTATGTTACAGCATAAAAGGTACCTATAAGAAGAAGCCTTCAAAAACATAGTCAAACCTTTTTTCCTCCATTCTTAGCCGCCGCTCAGCAGAGCTCTCAAAGCGAAAATGGGAATGAAAATGAATGTTGAAGTTAGGGTTGTGAAGCCCTATGTTAGTGGGCAGACTTCAAGGATGTATGGATTATATATATTTTTGTAGAGTAAATCCATAAGTAATGTGGTTTACATCTTTAGTCTTTATGTGAGGGTTTTTATTAACAAAATTTCACATAATATTAATCTTAGTAATATATATGATGTTCTATTTATACTTATAATTTAATAGATAATAATATTATTTATTAAATTCAAGATATAAATAAGATATCATATATACTTAAGATTAATTTGGTTTTATTTTCAACATATTTAATATTTAATGAATTATTTTATTCACTAAATATTAGATATGTTGATAATAATTCATGTTATTCTATTTAATACGTTTAATATTAAATGAATTTTGTTTATTTAATATTAGATAGATCAAATATAATAGAGATATTATTAATAAAATGTTTTTCATAAATATTTAAAGTGTAAAGTATAGAGCTTTAAGTTTTGTTCACCTTGCATGAGAAGGGAGATTATTCAGACTAGTTGGACTCCATTCTCCAGTGGTTCGAAGGCATTTTAGTTCTATACGTGTGCATTTTGAAGAAAATAGGAGGGGCTTTTGTTTTCTCTTAGTTCCAGTAGGTTGTTATGAGGGATTGGAGATTTTGAGGGGCAGTTGATAGCTAGATTCAGTTCCACATCAATTGGGGACCCTTTTTCAGCAGATAGACTGCAGTATCTTCCAGCTTTATCCTTATTTTGATGTGATTTCTCTTCATATCTGACCCCTTACTTTTGCATGATTCATAAATCATTTTGAGTAGTTTGAGGGCTGATTGGAGTTGATTTTGAGCTCTTTATGCCTTGGGAGAGTTCTTGATCCAGTTATACTTCATTTTATTGCAGTTGACACCCTATTTTTTAGGGATTTTCTCATGCATCTGACCCTTTGTTGTTTGGGGGATATATCTCATCTTTTGGACCCATTGTTGGGTGGACTTCTTTCTTTTTCCTTATTTTTGCAGATTGCAAAATCAATCATTATTGTATTGAAGTAGATTGTAGCAGATTTGAGAGATTTATATGCAAAGATTGTTTCCTCGCATTTATTTTTTTTGTTCATTATTTTATTATGACTTATTGAGTTCAATTATTGTGTCCTTAACCTTTATTAGATCAATATTCCTTCAAATTATAATGCATAATATGATGACCCATGGTGCATATTTATGATTGAGTTTTGGATCTCAGTGTTAAACTATGAAAATATGTATGGTTTTCCTCTTTAGTATTGACATAAGGAACCTTTCATAGAGTCATGTTTGCAGGGTTAGTCTAATTGGGTTGTGTTTCCATTATCTTTGCAAAATCTCCTAATTTTTTTTGCAATTTTATCATCAGTGCATCACCTTTTAGTATAGGCTTTATTTACAAAGGCATATCCTTCTATCCCTTTTCCTGTTCAGAGTTAGTTTTAGGTGATCACAAGGAGGAAGTCGGCCTATGATCCAGAGATTCATTCTCATTCCCACTAGTGAGAATGTTTCCATGTTCCAACAGGATTCTAAGGTTTTAAACTTTACATCATGGGTGCAATCCTTATTGACAACAATTTTTGGCATGGCGAGTGGGACCCAAATTGTTCCACAAGTTGGTTCATTACATCATTATTATTGCTTATTTGGTGTGAGACAACAATTTTTAGCCTCAAGGAAGGTATTTTTATCAACACCTAGCGACTCTTATTCTCTAATTTCAAGAAAACTTAATAGCACATGAGAAAGGTCCAAACCAGATCTACTAGAAATAAATTTTAGAGCCACAAGGAGAGGTTTCATAGGCCAAAGGGATTTGGAAGGTTTTTTTCCCCAAGTGTAGATCCTAAAGTTACAACATTTGACAATCCTCTTTTTTCTACATTTGAAAGCCTGTCAGATCAAGCTCTTGGATATACATCATTTATAGGGAGTTCATAAGTTCTAAGTGCATCAAATCACAATTTACCACCTATTTTTGAATAATTAAGGGAAGAAGAAACTCTACTAGATATATTACAACAAGTATCTCAGGTGATACGAGTTGTTATACCTCACTTTATACCTTCTACACCTATGATGGCTCATCCAGCACCACCTAGAAATCAGCCATTTGTGGCTTTTAATAGAGGAAGTCCGTTAAATATTACACAACATCATGACATACCAGCTGCAACTTTGAAGATGAGGAAAGAAATCATAAATACTAAGAACAAATCCACAGACAATAAAATAACAAGCAATCAAAGAGGAAAAAAAATGAATGCAAACCTCGATGGTCGAAGATTCTATTGTTTATGTCTACCCCTTCTGAAACGTTGTGTGTGGTGCTCAGTATTGGTATTAACAATGTCTATGACTTGGGAGTGTTGATAAAATGATATTGATTATGATCACAAGAATGCATGATGCTTCTTGTAAGAATCTTGCAGAGTAAGTGTGCAAAAAGATTTAAATCTTGGATCCTTCAAATGGTTGTGAAGGGTTGATTATATAGAGTATGGAAAATGATTTGGATGGTTGAGATCAATCCCAGAGATTAGAAAATGAATGGTTGAGATCAAAAGGAACTGGAGAAGAAATCAGTAAACTCCACCTCTTCAACTAGGAGAGAAGAGGTGATGTATTAGTTAACTAAGGAGCAACCAGTAAACTCCACCTCTTCAACTTGGAGAGAAGAGGTAATGTTTTCGTTAACTAAGGAGCAACCATTAAACTTCACCTCTTCAACTTGGAGAGAAGAGGTAATGTTTTAGTTAACTGAGAAGCAACCAGTAAACTCCACCTCTTTAACTTGGAGAGAAAAGGTAATGCTTTAGTTAACTCACAAGTTGATCATGAGTTAGCTTTTTGAACTTGAGAAAGGATTTATTTGAATATTCAATTAATTTTTACCATTAAAGTATTCAAACATGAGATAATTAAATTCTTTTTTATTTAGAATTGAATTATTGAGTGAAATTAAATTAATTCAATGAAATTAATTTAATTAGAAGAATTAATTAATAAGTTTAAATATTTAAATTTAAACTTTAGGAAATTGAATTTAATTAATTAATTAAGGTTAATTAGTTAAATAAAATTAATTATTTAATTAATTTTCATAAAATAATTAAATGATTTGGGGAATGAATTTAGAAGAAATAGTTGATTAATTAATGATTAAAAACTCATTAATTAATAGATGAAAATTAGTGTTTTAATGTAAGGTCATAAGTATGTCCATTTTAGGGTATCTATATTTGCCCCTCTTTGATGCATTGTGGTTTGTCACATTGTGTCAAAGAATCTTAAGTTTTGATTGTGCCCCATCTTTCCCTGATGATAGAAGGTGTATTTATGCCCCCTCAACAAATTTGAGCAAAAATTTGTGACAGGAGCGTTAATTTGTTGATACTACAAAATGATTGTCTAGGCATCTGGTAGTATGTAAAAATAATTGAATATGCTCTTGATATCAACTGTGAAATTTTATGGGGCCCGGGATGATAAAATAAGGCTCCTTGAAGAATTAGGGTTTCCTTTGATCACTTATAAATAGCTTGTGGGCCCTTTCATTTGTCACTTTGCACCTTGGAGGTCCTGATTTTTTGGTAAGTTTTGATTTTGATTTTCTTGCTTTTCTTGCTTTGTTTTGAGCTATGGCAGGCCTTCCAGGATTCGTGCACTTGTTTGACCAAGTTTGTACCTTATGTCATCCAACTGTCTTAGGTCGTGTGGTGAGTATTTTATCCCTTGCGCATTTATTGCTTGTCATTAATGCATTTAAATTCAATTGATTTTAAGTTTTTTTTGTAAATTTGCCACAATTGATGGTGATTTTGTCGCATTTGTGGATTGCATGCCACAATTGATGATTATGTTTTGTATTTGATAAGTGTACCACAATAGACTATTTTAATACCACAATTGTGAGTTGTGTTTCACAATTGAAGTTTGAATGTCACAATTGATTTAAATGTGTCACATCTGATGTTTGTGTTTCGCAATTGATCTGATATACTGTATATATGTTCTTTTTGCACATGTATAATTTGCTTTGTTTACCCTAGCACTGATCATTGTATGTACTTCTATTTTGCAAATTACTGGATACATTCTGCAGTGTCAAGAGTTTAGACCAACAGGTTTGGTATATCATTTTCAAGTATCTGAGGATGACAGAGTCATTCTTAGAGACATAGGATTGTATTGGGTTACATACAATCCCAAGATCACAACCAATAGGGTTCTGATCTTTGTTTTACTAGAGAGGTGGCACTCCGACACCTGTAGCTTTCATCTTCCCACTGGAGAGTGCACTGTCACTCTTGAGGATGTTTACCGCATCCTTCAGGTTCCTATCCAGGGTGCCTTAGTAGAGTTTACCTGGCAACCTAATATTGTGGCATTATCTGAGATGACTGGTCTTCCTACTGATCAGCTAGGGATGTTTGATCCCTACGATATCCCATGGTCCCTATTTGGCATGGGTTTAGATAGATTGAGTGCATTTCTTAGTAGCTTGATCTATGGGATTTTGTGTCTCGGCCGTAGGCAACATGGGTTCACCGTAGGATGGGGATTTTTCATGCAGGGTATGGTGAGAGACCATATTGTTTATGCCTAGGGGCCTTGTATGTTATCTCATATGTACTACCATATGTTTTACGTGGCTTAACAAGGTGGTAAGCTGCCTGGATTTCATGTGACATTGCTCCAGACTTTGGTGTGGGAGTGCATTTCTATATGCTGACATGTGTGTGCTCATGATATTCTTGTAGGGAGACCTTATATGTTCATGTATGATGGAGCTATGGTGCAGTCTCATATGGAGCATCTTATGTACTGAAGGTAGCAGCTAGATATGATGTCATTTTTTATTTGGAAGCCATATAGATCGTGTCCTGTCTGGGATGGGGAGGATGCACACCTTCCCTTTTTCCGTTAGAGGAGGTTCTTGATTGGACGTGTGATAGAGCATGTACACATGATAGATCTTCACAACACTGATAGGGTGTTGTGACAGTTTGGAGAGCGATAGTATGTCACTGACTCTTATGCATACTTCGTTCAGAGATCCACAAATATTACTATATGGGGTGCCTTGATCTTGATGCATGTTGCTCGTACTGAATTTGATGGTCTTCGACGTTTTGCCTGGACCTAGCGGTCAGCCGTTGTGGATGCAGGTATATATTTTTTATTATTTATTCCTATTTGATATATGTTTTATATTTAGGCTCTTTTGATAAATATATTTTTGATATTATGTTATGTTTTCCTATCCATATGGTACTGATATTGAACCTTGTTTGTTTGTAGGCATGACTCCACATCTTGATGCTTGGTCGATGACAACCCAAGCTTTCACTCTAACTGATGTGACATGCCTAGTTATATGTGTCATTATGAGGAGGCAACAATAGAGAGGTAGGAGAGATGGTGATAGAGATGGGGAGAGATGAGGGTAGATATGGGGGAGAGGCGTAGGACGGGGGGAGGTAGGGGTGGTGGGAGAGGTGGAGTTTGGGGTAGAGGTAGAGATAGGGATGGTGGTCAGGGTAGGGGTAATGATGATGATCTTGATCCTGGGTGGGGTGGGGTGGTGGTGAGGACTATAGGTGGTGGCCCTAGGATTAGTAGACGAGTGAGTGGACGGGTTGGCAGTACCATTTGGGTGGGATTGGGAGATATGTTGGAGGAGGAGGAGATGATGGAGGAGGGGGAAATAAGCTTGTCAAGAGGGTGAGGAGGCAGACAGAGGAGAGGGATGTAGAGATGGTGGATGTTGAGGAGGTTGGGATGGATTCCTTTGCCTCCAGTAGCGGTAGCAGTGATAACAATGAAAGTGGGAGTGAGAGAAGTGAGGATGACTCTTGGGTGGTCAGAGATGAGGAAATGAGAGGGACTAGGGAGGAGGATCATATGTATGTGGCCATGGTAGATGGGATGATGATCCATTGGAGGTGGAGAGGTTGACTCAGGAGATAGCTGATTTGTGGGTTAGATTGGTTTCCTTAGAGGCACGTGCTACATCTTTGGAGAGTAGGGTTACTGTTGCTGAGATTCAATTTACTATTGCAGAGGCCAGGGAGAGATAGGCTCACATAGATGTTAGAGCCTACTTGGATAGTTTTTAGGATCTATCTTTGAGGGACGTTGATGATTGGCTCTGGAGATTGGGTCATGAGGCCCAGAGGGAGATTAAGTACTGGTGGTGGCACTATGAGGGTGTTGTTCTTCTGTTGAGCATGTTCTCAGTTATAATGCCTCGCATAGATCTAGCAGAGCATAACAATCACAGACAAGTCATGTGGACAGAGATCCTTCGTAGCAATAGAGGGTAGGAGCTGATATGTCACCCCCTCATCAACCTGGTGGTGAGGGTGGGGGTAGCACTTGTTGATACTTTTTGTAGCCTTATCTATTGTGTACCTTGTTGTACCATTTTTGTATCGATCTTGTACTTATGTTGTACTAGTTTTGTATCCATGATGTACCGATATTTATAGACATTTATGTTGATCACTATTTGTGGAGGCTTGTGATCGTCCATTGTACTCAGACATATGATATATGAGATGCTCTATTTATGACATGATTTTATATAATGTGAAGCTTATTTCTATATTTTTTGTATATGATGATGCACTTTATGAGATGATTTATGGTTATACGAATTTTATGTTTCTAGTATGCAGACTCTTAGATGTATTATCTTTACTTTCCTATGATACTGATATATGTATGCAGGATGGCTCTTTATGATGAATGCATATCTATATGATCTATTGATGATGGATGCATGTTTTTATTTTCTTTTCTTTATGCAATATGTTATTACTCTCAAATTTTTGATAAATTTGGAGTTACTAAGTAAAAATTTCTCTAAGGCAAGGTGAATACCCCCCTAAATAGTTGAGGAGAAGGCTTACTTTGAATACATGTAAAAAGAGGCCTAATGTTTTTTAGGAGAAACTGCTTGATACATGTGTTCCTCACCTTTCACTAAGTGCATATAATAGGTTCCAACTCTCATATTTTAGATTTTATATGTTTTGGAGATATTTGTTTGGAGGTCATCACCTAAATCTGCACTTGTCCATGTGTTCAGTGTATACTAAGTGACTTACTTTGCAGGCTTGTATCTTTGACCAGATAAAGACTCATGACATAAGGATTATTCTAGGATTTTTTAGGCATGAAAGTGAACCTTTATACCCATTTTTAGATCCCTATGAAGTCGGATGATAAGTTTTCCAAAGTCATTCTATTTGCAACTTATTCAGTTTCTCTGAGTGTGAAAATGCAACATTATGAGATAGCCTACTTTGAGGTCCCACAATATATACCTAGTTGAATACCTGGAAGAATTGAGTGTTTCCTTGCATTGAAAACATGAAAGTGTACCTTCCTAATGATTTTTAGACTCAGATCAATCCAGTTGACCACTTTTCTTAGCCCATTCCAAAACTATTTTCTACATTTTTATTGTTTTGTTTTCAGAAAGTAGTTGAAGTGCTGACTTTGCAGATTAGTGCAGATTGACCAGCTGAGCATCGGGAAAATAAAATTGAAGATTCATTTTCCTTATGTGAAATTCAATCCATATCCAAGGTTCCAGATTATAAGGGTCTCATTTGATAAGTTTTTGAAACCAGAACTAAAAATGTTTTATGCAGATTGTTGATGGTGACAGAACTGACTTTGTAGAACAACCACTTTCAGAGAATGGTAACTTTTTATCGGATGATTGTTTTGAGATGAGAGTTTATTTCTTTGTACTCCATATATGTAATTCTTCTACCAAGATTAGTGGTTGGGCCTCAATACATGAGTTTATATTTTTGCAAAGGCTAGTCCTAATGCAGTTTCTACTGATTTCTAGTTTGCACAGTGAGACGTTTTCTAGGGAGTCAACTTTGTGGATTGGTATCTTAATGTCAGATGACCTCCATAGAGTGAATAGTTTCTCTAATTTCTGGACATTTACATATGCAACCATGATGAATTTCAAAGCTCAAGTTATTGATTAGTATTATTACGAGGCTGATTCTAAAATCAGTTTCCATCAGTTCAACAAGAGTTTTTGCAATTTGTGTTAAGTGATGTAGAGGTTAAAATATCTCACCTCATGTGTCATCAAGTGAAGTTGTAGGTAAATAGGCATGGAATTGATTTAAAGTAATAAATTGTTTAAATCATTATTGAATAATGTTTTGGTACATTATTAAAGAATCAGAGCAAACAAATGGAAGTGTAGATAAGAAATTTGTAAGTTGTAACAGAATGCCTCTAAAGACATTGTGCATTATCATGGAATGCGCAAGTTATAAAAAACTCATGCAAGTGTAATTGGTAGGTGGAAGATAGAAAATTTGAAAATGTAAAAACTACCAAACCAATGTAATTGGCAGTGATAAATGCCAATATGGAGATGTCTGCACAATATGGAGAAGCCAAAATATATTAAAAATATTCAATGCGTGTGTACATGGCTTCCTACCCAATTTCCAAGGGAGTCTACATTGTATGGAGTTTAAAACAGGAGGCTAGCACAATGCATAAACATAAATAAAATCTATGAAACAACATGTAGACACCAATAAATACCCTACACAAGCTGGAAAAGGAAAGATAGGAGAGTCAGCGCGTGTTGGTTTGAAATTGTAAACAAATGCAAGTGGCATGTATAAATAGCTTGAAGGCCTGCGCAAGGCAGAGAATTTCATGCAAGGAGACCTTACACAGTGTAATGAATGCAATCAGCAGGTGTAAAACCAAATCCACAACTTTGCCAACAAGTGGCAGCACAAAATGCCAAAGGAGTTTTTAAAAACTTCTAACAAATGTAGTAGTTCCAGGGAAGGCTGCGCATGGTTTTTAAGAGACTGTGTATTGTTTTTAAATCACAATGTCTTGTGCAGGATAAAAAAATTTGTGTTTAAAGTTTTCAAGCAATTTCAAATGGCATGAAGTAGATAGGAATCCATGCAATGGATTGAAAAGGGAGTAGTTTAAAACTTAAAACAAATGTGAGAGTTTGCACAGGATTACAACAAAGAAGCCACACATGGAAACATGGTGTGAGCAAAGAGGATCTGCGCAAGACAAGTGAACACAGGGCTGTGAAATAAAAAGGATGGAGGCTACCAAGCTTGAGAATTGAAAAATGCATTATCCCACATTGGTGGGATTAGGAACTCTTTAGCTATTTTTATATGTTTTCACTTTTATTGTACTTTGAACTAGAGCCAAGAGGCCCACTGGCGGGCCCCTTGGCAAGCAGGATGTTGGAGGCAGTGGGCCCCATAATTTTGAGCTAAAAAATGCACAGGGCTTTAAAAACTTGAAAGATTTTAATCCCACATTGGTGGGGTGAGAAACATTTTAGTTGTTTAAATAGAAAAACACTCACTGTGTAATTTGAAGAAAGAGCAGGAGGCTCTCCATGCATGCGTGCAAGTGGCACCTTAGGAAGCGTGCCCACTCCGATGACAACAAAATTTTAATAGCTAGGTGGAAGTGAGGTGGCAGACAGGTGGTGGCTCATTGTGCATTCACTCAGGCTTGGTGGTTAAGGTCATGGGATGTGCAAGTGATTGATCAAGGAATAAAAGATGTTGTCACACAGTCGCAATAGTTTGGAAGGATAATAGAAAATGCCTGCGAGTGGGCGAAAAGCACTGTTGCGCACTCACGCAGATTAGTGACGGTTAATAAAAAGTGTCGCGAGTGAGCGAAATAACTGCTAGTGGTTATTCGCGCACTTACATCGGTCATGTAGAGCCAATAAGCAGATGACACATGGTGTAATCTAGTGGCCTGTGCAAACATAAGAGTTAATATGCAAAATAAATGTGTAAGAGATTATAATGCAGACCAGATTTTCAAATGAACATTGTGGGCAGCTCTTGGAGGCTAAATATGAATTTTCATATACTGTTGGAAAGGTCTCATGATGAGGATTTCAATTTTACAATCCATTTGGGTACAGATCAAATCAATTTTTGGTAGTTGAAGACGAGAGCAGTTTCAGATATTTTTGGGGGAATTGGCAGGTGTCTGTGGAAGGAAGAAGAGGATTTTTTCTTTTCCAATATATTTTGATTTGTTGGATAGGATGAGGGTTCCAATTTCTGGAGAGGTTCCAAAATCAGAGAGAAAGTCTCCAAATTTTCATGGTTACATTAATTCAAGTTATGTTTGAGTTAGTGTTATAATTTAGAGTATTTTTTCATGTGTACAGATTGAAGCAATGTTTTCACTAGTGAAATACAGTTGGAATATTTTTGCAAGCATTTGATGTCTCTGTGTGTTTTTGGAATTCTTATGAACTAGAATTGTAAGGCATTTCTGGTTTGTCATCTACAAGGTAGATTGTGATATTATTCCAGATTTTCCTTCAAGGAGTAAATCTTGCTGGATAATGTTTGAGAATATCAAGGATATGTGGATCTGATGATCATTTATTTATGATGAAAGAAGTAGTATGTAAGGCATTTTACTGGTTTCAGATGTATTGAGTTGTGAATCTTTTTGAATGTCAGTTCAACTTGACTCTATACTCGATAGCTTAGGCACTGGTTTATACCAGAATTGTAGCAAAATCATTTTAATCAAAATTTACTTTTCTATTTTAAGAGCTTTAAATGATTGTCAGATATAGTTTGATGGGCAGGAATCCATCCCATGATTCACTGAAAGAAGTGAATCCAATAGGTGCACCCGCCTAAGTCTTTGAGCTCAAAGTGAAGGAGGATTGTTTGATCCTCATTAATTAGTCATTTCCTTGATAGAATCAGGGAAAAAATGCTAACACAATTGTAACATATAAAATGTAACATATAAAAATGTGTAACATAAGAAATGTAACATTTGAAATAAGTGGGGGAAAGATAAGATATTCCTCTTCCATCCCAAGATGCATAAAGGAAAGATCCAAATTGATCAACCCAAAAAGGATCAATGCACAAATGAATCAATCATTTGGAAATGAGAGCAAAGAGGAAAGTATTAAATTCCTCATTTTATGGAAAGTAATGTGTGATAGATTTAGAGTGATTAAGGATTTGAATTGAAATGGATAGGAGAAATAAACTAACCTTGAAATATTTCATATCAAAGAATGTTGTTTTCTGGAGTCTTTACTCTATTTCTGGAAAAATTGAAGTATGGTCTGGAAAGGAAACATAGAGATGAACAAAACCCAAAGATAATTCTGATTTGACACCATCTTATGAAAAAGGTAAACCTTGACCCACAAATGTCAACCCTGACCCAATAATGTCAACCCTGACCTGCACAGCCTCGACAGAAAATCTGTTCGCGGAGCCCGAAAGAAATCTAAAAAGGGTATCCAGATCTGAGTCTGAATCCATAGTCCCGAACCTGTACCTACAAGAAAAAGAGGTTTGTTTTTTTGGGGGGAGGGGTTTGCCTTGTTCAAACCCCAGTTTTGGGATTAACCTCAAATATATGTAATTGAAATTGCAGAAGTAAACAAAGTAAATGCATTAATTCACCTTACTTGTAAAAGTCCTTGTGGAGGATTTGAATCCTTGAATCCACAAGTATGTATGTACCAATGGATCTATATTGTAAGATGTAGGATGTCTTCAATCTCTTTCTTGTAGATCTCCAACACCAAATCTTGAATGGGTTCTTGAGTATGAAGAGGCTTGGAAGAAGATGGATGGAGAGATCATCAAAAGGGCACTATGTAAATTGAATCCTTCAATAGCCTCCCATGGATCTCTTTGATGAATGTATGCTTGATGATGAATGAATCCTTGCTTCAAATATTTAATACTTTCTGGAATTATACTTGATGATAGTTTGAGAATGCTTGATTACGATTAGAAGACTTAGAGAAAATGAGAGGAGAAAGCTCCCTTTTATATGAAACTAGGGCACAATCTTCTAAGGAGGCTGATATAGGAGAATTAAATTCCCATTAAAGCCTTTACCCCTAGGAGAGGACCTATGTTAAACATAATTTAGGAATCATCACTTCGGAACCCGAAACAGCTGACCCGTAAGCAGGAATTAAATTTTTTCAAAGACCGACATCCGAAAACTGTGGGACCCTGAGATTTGAACCCTGGTTCAAGGTTGAGGTTGACCTTGACCTATTTTATGGTTGAGGTCGACCTTGACCTAGGTTAGGTTCAAGGTCAACATAGACCCAAAAGGTTGACCCTGACCCTGAGGTCAAAGATCTCAGATCTGCAGTCCAGGATGCAAAAATCAGGTTGGAAAGAAGTGGAAGTAGGGGCAAAATAGGGGGAAAGCCAGGTCTAGATCAGGAACCCATTCAAGGTACTTGATATGACCCCAAACCACTTACTCGGAAGGCCAAACCAGTCTACCATGGAAGTGCTTCTATTTTTTGACTATGCATTTAGCCCCCACTTTAGCAAGAGTATGAGCTCAACACAAACTCTTGGTAAAGGAGAACAGAGAGGAAGGAAAATATTATTGGAATCAAAAGGGACAAAGAAATCCTCAAGCCCCCCAAGGGAATTAAATCTTTATCAACCCTAGGATCATGATAAGAGAGACATCACTAGTTAGAGAGAGAGAGAGAGAGAGAGAGAGAGAAGAGTGGTTATCTAGCCCAGTAAGATGTGTGTATCTCACTATGAACCACAAAAAGGATAGGATGGCCCATCAAGAAAGCACTTGATAGTCACCCCATAAATTTGTGTGCCTTCTAGCGGCTTTGTGCATGTATGTAGTGCATCTTCTGATGGATTTTATGAAGTACCCATGGATCTATATCCTTATATCACCATGAATACATTTGTAAAATGTGTATCTTGTTATGCCCTGCATCCCCGTCCCTACATTTTGTGTGAAAAATGTTGGGTCCCCCTTTTTGCTTTTGTTTGCTTTTGTTTGCGATTTTGCCTGTCTTTCTTTCCCTTTTTGTTCTCTTTCTCTGGGGTTTTCTTCCCCGGCGTGTCATTTTCTTGTTTGGTTTTCTCCTCCGGGACTCTGGTCCCAGAGGTTGTCGTTTGTTGGAAACTGGATTCCAGACTCTGGGATTATTCACCATGATGTTCTTAGGAATATTTGCACGAAGAATCCTCGGGCCCGGAGTCCAGAGGTTTTGCCTGTTCGGAGATCGCCGGAAGGAGGAGGATTACTTTTACCACGGGTATAAATAGGTTGTCTATCACTTTCACATTTACCACGATTAAAAATTTCAAGCACTTAGAACAAATTAAAGAGCGATTTCAAAATGATTGACAGAGCGTTTGCAGAGAGTTTGTGGTAATCAAAGCTTAACACTTCCAACCATTCTCAGGCAGGTGCAAGTGCTTCGTGGTGTGATTCTGACCGATTGATAACTCGAGCTATTGTAGAACTCACGCATTAAATCATTCCTTTCCTCGGCCTTCTGCGTTCTTAGGTTGGTGATCCTATTTTCTAACTCTCTGGATTTTTCTTTGGTTTTTGTTTCGGTTTTCATTTGTCTGGCTTTGTTTTGTTTCTCTCGTCTGGTTTGTTCTCTTCCTGTTTTTGCCGCCCATTGGTGGGTCGGCTCTGCCAGAGGGTTCTCCACCTTCTGTGTAGAATTTGTTTGCCTGTAAATGATGTAAATAGTGGTCTATTTGTAAATAGTGTATATATTGTACATATCTATTTCTGCCTTGTCTGGTTTTCCCACAGGCATCGTCCCGTGTTGTATACCTTTGTATATATGTATAATAGTTATATAAAACCCCTGTATATCTCCTTGCTCCCCTGTATATATCCCTTGGCTTCATGTATATCCTTTCAGGTGGCTTGATAAGTTGGTCAAGTCCCCTCTTTGTCTGGTTTTCTGCCTCTGAGTTTGCTTCGATGCAAAAAACCACCTATTTGAAGCTCGGCTCTCGGCTGGTTTCAAATAGGTGGTTTTCTCTCTCCTCCATCAAATCTGTCAGAACCTCATTTACGTCCCATGTGTGCAATCAATTCTAGCCAAGTGGCTTTCCCTTTTCACGCGTTCAGACAGTTGGCTCCGTCGTCATTGCCATAACTTCCCTTTAATTCCAACGCACGTGGCATCCACATGGGCTCAACAACTTGCCTTTTCATACATCCTTGCTAACAATCATTTCTCTGGGCTTTGGGCCTATTACCACCATCCATCATGTGTCTTCGCCAAAGCGTGATAAAATTCCCCAGACCCAGATGTACTGAGAAATTAAGTTTACAATTTATTTTACCTTTTTTTTGGTTACCTTTGAATGATACTAACTTTTCAGGAAGGCAAACACCACGGTGGTAAGATTTTTTTCGGACCCCGGAGTAACTATTTTATTTTGATAAAAATATTCTGATGGTCGCTTTCTCTCATAGGTTCCTAGAGTTATATTCCAAACATGTCTGAAGCGTCTGCATCATCTCCTCCTGGAAGTCCAGAATTACCAACCACAACCGAAACCAGGGCAGCAGCAAAGTCAAAGATGGAGAAAGCCCTGGAAAAACTCTCCCTCACCATGAAGTTTGTACAAGATAATGCCATTGTGGGCTCAAAGATTGAGTCCAAGGTGAAACTGATAACCGATGCCAATGTCAGAACTTGGGCAGAAATGCAGGCCCTGGTAAAGATAATGCACATCCGGCGACAGGCTGGAGACAAACTCGCAATCAACCTCGGGGGTTCCAAAATCCTCCGGGCAGCTTGCTTCCCATGCTCCATGCAGTCTCCAGAGCTTATCTTGACACTAGCTACCAACCACAACTCTTCTTCCGGGCCGTTATGCTCACAGCTGCAGAACCCACGGGATACCCCACTCCACTGGTGTCCCTCGACCCAGTCACTTTCCAAGCAGGCCTGGGTATCCCATAATTTGATAGGGCCACGGTGGTTACAAGGAAAAACGCCCTGAAACAATTTACATAACTGGAGGACGCTGCCCGGGTGTATATGAATATCAATTGGCTTAAGGCCCCGAAGAGGGACCCAAAGAGAATGAAGATAGAAATCCCTCGCTCTGAATTCAAGGAGAGCATCCAGATGGGGATAATAGCATTAGCCTAGGTATCTGGGAAACCCTCCACCCAGGAGTTCACCAAATGGATGTACTATTTCCTCCTCGGCATCTCCACTAAGGGAGAATTTTTTGACTGGGCGACAATAATCTCCAATCATGTCGACTCCCAGTTCCTCCAGGCGAATAGGAAGAAGAAGTTATACATGTCTTCTTATGTTTTCTGGGCCTTGGCCCAACAGATGCCCCACTCCAATGGCCTTCTTACAGATGGCGTGCTCGGGATTGGCCCGGGATAAAAAGCACCATGGGACCATTTCCCACAGATTCAATGGGAGGCCAGCTTCCCCAGTTTCTGCCAGGTAAACAATTCGTTCATTTACTATCATCTGCTCACCCCCACCCGAGATGTCGGATACCGCATGTCTACTGAGGTGATGAAGTTAGTTAGTAGTTATGGGCACTACTATATCCAATTCCAGCAGCATACATACATTAGGGTCGCCGGCTTCTCCAGGAAACCCTACTTGTTGCCCAAGCATTGTGGGGACAAGATCGTGCTGCTGGAATATTGCTGGCAAATGATGGAGTTACATACCTTCTTTGCACTCAACAAGCTCCCCAACGTCTCATTCCCAATCACCTGTGGGAACTACACCTACATTGTGGCCACCGCGAAGGAGGCAGACAATGAAATGAAAAGTTATAACTTGCAAGAATTCTATTTGGCACGGAGAAATTTTGATCCGCATGGCAGAATTGTTGCGGCACTGCCCCGGGCATCGGAGCCCCATCATATACACATAGAGGACTTCTAGGCCGATCGCCAGGATGACATGGATGTGCGCAGATGGCACTATGATAGAATGACGGCTGGAATGATGCAAGAACTAAAGCTCCAGAGATTCC
Source organism: Thuja plicata (assembly GCA_018584345.1). NCBI lineage: Eukaryota > Viridiplantae > Streptophyta > Pinopsida > Cupressales > Cupressaceae > Thuja > Thuja plicata. The sequence continues at coordinate 1,376,478 of MU227491.1, forward strand.
CAGCGGGTTTCTCAGACACCGCCCCCACCACCGATCCCCAGTACAAAGAAAAGGGGATCGATAAAATGGCACTGCCAGCAATGAACTGGGTCGCCCAGGAAGGGCCCACAAATGAGGACTTCACCTGGGAAGTAGTGGAGAGAAGCAACGCCTACTTCAAGAAAGTGTGCCCCGGGAGTACTCGTCGGACAGCCCAGCCGGCACCAAGGCTAACTCCACCACCAATACCAAGGTTGACCCCGGGGGCCAGGACTTCTTCACAAGGCGCAGATAAAGGAAAGAGAATAGATACCTCCTCCGCACAAGAAGTCCCTATATAAAAACAGATCAAGCAATCTATGGTAGCCTCCCAGCAGATGAGGGAGTAGTTAATCACGAGGCTAGCCACTCCCCCTTCTATGGCCGGACCAATTTGTCCCCCTTCCTTTCCGTCGCTGGCAGCCTTGATGGTGAAGGCGACGGGGGTGGATCCCATGGAAGCGGCAGCAATAGCCGATGCGGGGCCACCTTTGGTTACCTGGAGGAAGAGAAAACACATCAAGCAACTCAAGGCAGAACCAGCACCAAGGGCATCCCTCCCCTAAGAAGTGGAGATCCTTTCTTCTAGTTTCTCGGAACCGGAGAAAGAAGCGGAACAGGGAGCGGTCCCAGCCAATCCCCCTCTGGAGGAGGAGTTTGACTTATTTGCAACTGATGAGTTCGGGAATTCGCAAGGGGATGATACACAAGCAGGGGCAGAAGTCCCAAAAAAAGAACAAGAGGCTGCAGACCCAGAGGACCTGGAACAGGAACCTGCACAAGAACAAGGGAAGGAAGCAGAAGAAAAAGAGCCAGAACCGGAGATTATCTCTAGGGCTCAAGAGATTCAAGGTCTAGGAGTGGACCAACAAAGATTGAGTGAAAAACTGGCATCTGCTGGGGGAACTGGACCTCCAGGAAAAACCGTAAACCCAGCCGCCATGTTCCAAGAGCCACTCCCGGCGGCAACCTTTGAGCAGGTTATCACAGCGGCCCAAACTCTAAATCTTGGCCCGATACCTCCCCTACTGCCAACAGAAGAAGAGAAGATTGAAGAAGAAATCATTGAAGAAGCCTACCAAGGTCTAGACCCAGCGATCGACACACAGGACCAGGCCAAGGAGATGGAAGTTGAAAAGGATGTTGCTGCAGAAGAAGTTGAGGCAGGTAGGACGGATGAAGTCCACATCACTGAAGAGCAATAGCCACAGGACTCCGAGAGGGGATCAGGAGAACAGACTCTGGCAGGAAGGCCACCTCTCCCTCCTTAGTGGCTGGTAGAAAGTAGGAAAAGAAAATCTCAATCCGCTCTAGTGATTCCCCTCTCCCTGGCCGAGATGATGGCCCAAGTGTAGGCCCCGCCAAAAGCAAAGAAGGCCCAGACAGTTAATACTCTTCAAACTAGGTCAGGCAGAGAAACAGTTTCCATTGTGGCAACACCTCCCCCAGACGCTGACAAAGCAACTGTAGACCCCGCAGATTACAGTGTTGCAGAGGTGTCCCTAGGTAAAAGAGGAAAGAAAGGCGAGGTGGACTTTCTTAAGGAGGCAGCAAGGGCAGTTGAAGCCCGATATGAAAAGGAGGCCCAGAGGCTCAAGGCTGAGAAAGAAAAGAATGCAAACCTTATGGGGTTGCTTACTGAGCTGGCCAGACCCATCAATGCGGCTCCTCCAGAGACCTCCACATCAGAAGAACTACCGCAGAGTGACATAAACTCCCTGCGAGTAATGAAAAAGAAGGCACAAGCAGTAGACAAATGGGTCGCCCTACAGATAGGAAACACTCAGTGTTTCCTGGCGTCCACTCTCCTAAATTTATACACAGCCCGGCAAATTATTCATCAGGCGGAAGCTATTATCGAGAAGTGGGAGAGTGACGGCAAAAATTACCAAGCGTGGAAGGTAGAGCTCAAAGAGCTCCTCACCTTGGGAGAAGATATAGTGTCCAAATCTGAAATTCTGGGTGAGGAATCATTTGATTTTGTAAGAACTCAGCACTCCAGACTTGACCTCACATTGGAGGTAACCAAGCAACTGGTAGAGTACTTGCAAGAAAAGGTAAATACTGTGAAGTATTCTTCTAATTTATACAAGTCCTATGTAATAAAAGGTTCCGAGGCTGATCCCCTTAGTACAGATACTTATACCCCCGAAGATTCAATTTTGGGGAGTTTTGATGAAATAATGAAATCCCGATATCTATCTCTGGAGGGAATAGATGGGGCCCAGATGGCAAGATTAACCAAGATGATACTTAAAGGTCATGACGCTACAAGAATGGCAGATGAATTCAAATGAAATGTTTCAGACCTAGGGGAACAGGTTGAAGTGGCGAGGCACAGAAGGGCCAGCCTGAAGAGTGTAGTTGAGGATGGCATTTCTCACCTCCTCCAGGCCTTCAATGATAATAAGCAACCTTGAGCTTTCTCCGGGGGCCGGGGAGAACTCAAGTGTTGAGCATTCTTTATTTTGAGTATTCTTTATTCTTTTGGGATGTAAGTTCCCAGATCCCGGAGTCCTGGATCCAACAATTTTGTATTCTTTAAAGTGATCCGTGTCCCGGTCCCCGAGGCTGACCAGTCACTTTTAGAAGCGGTTAATAAAAGTTGTCAGAGGGTCGTTGGCCACATCAAGGGACGTAGACTTGGCAGTTGGTCTTCTGATAGGGTGGTCTTCTCGAGGCGCTGCTCAGGAGTACACCTGGCACATTGGAGACAGGGCACCGCATTTTTCATTTATGAGGCATGTAGCCTCGGTCCTCAAAGGACCTACTTCCTTCCTTTCTCCTTTCTGGTTCTCTTCTCGAGACAGATTCTTTCGATGTATATTCTTATCTTATTCTTCTGACATGACAGCCTATTCCATCTCCAGGTCTTTTATACGGTGGCACAGGTAGTACCGGCCCCTGGATATTGTATTTTATTGAAACAAAATGTAAATAGGGTTAGGGTTAGAGAATTGTATAAATAGGCTAATCGACCCATTTCCAAGGGTCAGAAAAATTGATGATTTTGTTGTCTATAGCAATAGCAAAGTGATTTCTCTTGTTAAATTGCAGAGCTCAATTCTCCTTTGTTCGGTTCTCAGTAGTTAGATTCTCCCTTGGAGCCGCCATTGTATCACGCACCAGTGCTTGCTGGACTGAACATTAATCAAGAAGGAAGAATTCTCGGCAATGATGTTGTTGGCATTCCTGCTTCTGAGTTAATGGTATTTCATGTTTTAATGTTCTTTATGTCTTTTACTCTGGTATGTTAAAGTAGATTAATGAACTCTTTACTCCCGCTACTAATTGAATGATAGCTGATGGTTATGTGTTTCTTCGGTATTTAGTGTAGTCCACCAGAGTATTATTGATGTTCCAGACATTTTAGCATGTCTATAGTTAGATAAACTATTTCTAACCCTGCAGGATCTTTTTTGTTTTATTTGCTAAGTATAGAATGCTCGGGGGAACCTTATTTTGATCGAATCTCTGGAGAAGATGAGTTTAAGAAACCATCTATCCCCCTCAAAAATAGTCACCTCTCCCAACTGAGCCCCCGCACCGTCGTGACCCGACACCCAGGTGCTTGAAGGCCCGGAGGATTTATTTCCCCCGAACAACCTTTGCAGGCGGAGTTGGCCGATTTCCCCGGAACTCGGTGACAACTTATGACTGTTGGCAGACCTGGTCAGCAAAACCCCGTCAACAGAAACTGGTGCTACAAGGAGGGCATGAACTCATCCCCTTCCAGAGTTTCTTATTTTACACCTTCATAGGGTTCCCTGAGTTGTAGTTTTAGGAGGCAAGCCTTCACTGGGATTGGATATTTCTCCCCAGCTAGGTTCGAAAGAGTCCTTAGGTCTACCCCAAATCCCAGAAAGTTTGTCAAACTCGAGCCCCCTACTCGAAAGAAATGGACCTTGAAAGTCCTAACAGCCGCTATTGTCTGGGGATCTACCATACCTCTGAATACTCAAACTTCTCAGACAATCCCGGGAACCAGTACCCAAGCTGCCCAACACATAGTTCCCCCAATGGCTACATATTTCAGAAACATTGGGTCCCCAATGGGCACTTTTATGGGTGCAACCAATGATTTACCCTCTCACCCGGAGAAGATCTGCCCGCGATATGAACACTTAGGCTCACGGACCGCAGAAGAACACTTACAGGCATACAAAGATGCCATGAATCGACACCGGATCCAGCATGAAGATGTTGTGACCCGCCTGTTCCCCCTGTCCCTAGGACAAAGTGAGTTGAACTGGTACCTTAACTTGCTTGCCAACTCCATCAACACTTTGCAGGACATGGAGGATGCCTTCCTGGCTGCCTTTCGCATGCATGTGGACCCAGCCTGGTCCCACAGCCAGTTCATCTCTATCAGAAAGGAACCCAACGAACCTCTTGTAGCATTCAATCATAGGTTCCAACACGTCCTGAAGCGGTGCACGAGCTCTTTTTTCCCCTCTATAGACGTAACCATACAGACATATCTTAATGCAATGGACCCTTTCGTTGCCACCCTCCTTTGAAGAACAACCACCCCGGGCGACTGGGATACCTTGGCAAAAGTATACAACCTAGCCCTAGAGCTGTCTCGCGGTCTCAACAAATCCCCAGGCGGGATTGGGCAGAGTACGCCTTTCAATATGATTCCCGGTGGAACTACATATGTCGGGGGATACAACCCCAATCTGGCAATAGGTGCCCCTTCGATGGCAATGAATCCCCTGCCACCCTTGATAGACCAACAGGCACGGTATGTTTATCCCTCCCAGAACCAGATGACACCGGGTCTGGAAGTCTTCCCTTGGAATCAGCCATAGCAGACACAACAGACTCAGATACAACCATCTGGAGTGCCATTCTTCCAGTCATCCGCGGCTGGAGGATTGCCGCCCTCGACTTCGGCTAATCCTACTGCCTTCCCAGGAAACCAGCAACAACCGCAGCCGTCACATTATGACACAAACACTCAGTTGACTGCCAAGGTTGAGTCCCTCTGGAAAATTTTGTCCACCTTGACCATGGACATGGGCCAACTGAAGGCGGGGTCCTACGCACCCCAGAACTCAAATTCCTAGAGAGGGAACATTTTTTCCAGCCAACGAAATAATAATGTCAGAGGGAGAAACTTCAACAACGGGCCTAGGCCCAATCAGCAGCAATGGAATAACAACGCAAACACCAGAGGCCCGCCTCCGAACCAAAACACCAACCAAAATGGTGCTGGACCATCACATTTTACACCAGTCGCAGATTTCCAGCCCATGACTAACTGGTGTAGATTGCATGATACTTGTTCGCACAATGAGGTGAATTGCGCCACTTTAGAGAAGGTCATTATGATCTCCCAGCTGGATAGGCAGCAGTCGCATGATACTCCCCCTCTAGAGCCTCCTGTCCAGGAAACAACCCACAGCGCCTTCACGTGCGATACCATCTTCTTCGGAACTTCCGGAGAAGATGCAGAAGAATCTAAACTGCAGGGATTCTTTGATGAATCCATTCCGCCCTTCAAGGCCAATGCCTTTACTAACCCACGAGCTCCATACAACACTTGGAGTCAGGGTGGTAAAGGACCAGTTTACATGCCTGTGCCCTTTACCAAAGATACTCCTCCTCCCCGAAACAACACGACTGACCGACCCGCGCCTCCAAAAGGTCCTAGCTCTAACCAAGAAAAAGATCTCACAGAGGAAAACCACCAGTTCTCGAGAGGAAGATTCGACATTACCAAGGTGTTAGAATGGACCACCACCTCCATGACCTTGATGGAGGTTTTGTTGAGCTGTCCCGAGTAGAAGAAGCCTCTTCTGAAGCTTTTAGGAAACCCAGAAGCTGTCAGCCACCCACCCAAGACTGTCTCCTTTGAAGAGGCTAATGCGGCTGTCTTCCAAAGAAATAATGAAGACCCTCCCTTCCTACTAGGCCTGAACATTTACGGCAAAAATATACACAACTGCTTAGTAGACTCCAGAGCTTCGGGTAACATCATGCCCTTGTCCGTTTGTCAGAAGCTCAGACTCCACCCCACCCCGTCTAATGGCGCAGTAATCCAGCTGGATAAGACTGCTGTAAAAATGGTGGGGGAATTGAAGAACGTTCGGATACATCTTATCTAGGACCCCAGGATAGCCAGTATCATTGACATCCAAGTGGCGGACATCCTAGAGACTTACGGGATATTATTAAGTCAAAATTGGTCTAAGTCCTTGAATGGATACTTCTCGACCGACTTCACCCACTTATGGCTTCCATGGGAAGGAGAATCCAATCAGATCCAGGTCAAAAGTGAACCTCGGATGAAACAGGCCCTTACCAAAGTTGGGAGGGTCAATGAAGTCCTTTTCTCCGAGTCTTCTCTGGGGGTGTACCGACCTCTTGAAATTTTAACATTCGATTTCATCCCCAGAGAAGATCCCGTAGTGTTACAAAGGGCACAGGACTTAGAATAAAAGGTGAGAGTTGAAGTTAACTCTCAGGGCCCCACAACGACCCTTGCCACACTCCTATCCGGCACTTGGTGTCGGGTGCACTACCAAAAATATTCAGAACATGAGTGTGAACCATGTCTATCGATCACTAACCGGAAACTTGATACCTTCCAGAATGAACATACAACTGATTCCCCGGGACCCAGTACTCCTATGGGATGCACTCCTTTGGTGCCATCCCCCTAGGAATCACAAGTCGAAACACCTCCGGAGGTAAATTATACTTTCACGCCAGCGGTCCGGGAGGAAATCCCCAAGTCTCCCAGCAGTAATCCAAAGAAAACTCCCCCTCCCCAGCCCCAGATTACAACCAATGACTTATGGACCCTAAATTTCGATGGGTCCCGATCCAAACAAGGCTGTGGAGCCGGGGTAGAATTAATCAACCCGCGAGGGAAATCCTTCCTCGCATCCTACAGGCTGCAGTTTAGCCGCACAAACAATGTCACGGAGTACGAGGCTTTGGTCCTTGGACTCTTATTTGCATTAAGGAAAGGCATCACCCACCTCTGGGCTCTGGGTGATTCAGAGTTGATTGTTAAACAAGTCCAGAGTCAATACACGTGTCATGACAAAAGGCTGGCCGCTTACCGCAACCGGGCTTGGAGCCTTATCGAGGATTTTGATGCCTTTGGCATTGACCTCATTCCCCGGTGACGGAACTATGTCCCAGATGCCCTTGCCATTTCTGCCAGCACACTTGAGCCGATGGCTGGCTCATGACTCTGAACATTTTCAGTTGAGATGGTCTCCACCCTGTCCATTCCAGATAATGTCACCCACTTTCAAGTTTTTGAGGACGATCAACATATCCTGGCCTTCATGGCCAATGTTGGTGTTTTTAAGGATCAGATAGTGGAGGAATGAGACCATGATGATACTGGGCAGGGTGATGAAGACGATGGGATCATAGATTTACCCACTAACACCATCCCAAAGGGGATGGTTGCATTAGAACGAATCTTCGACTTCGACCCTCAGGCCCGTGAGAAGGTGTCATCCTCCTCTGAGGGAGGAAAGTTTAAAAAGTTTAACATCAGTCAGCCTGGTGAAGAGAAGATCATCCACATCTGTACCTCCTGCTCCCCTGAGGAAAAGGAGAAGATTCTCGTGGTTCTCTGAGAATATATTAATGTGATTGCCTGGGGTTATGAAGACTTAAAGACGTATGATACATCCATCATGACCCATACCATTCCCCTGAAGCCTGACGCTAAGCCCTTTCAGCAGAAACAAAGACTGGTCAACCCCCTAATAGAGCCTCTGATTCGTCAAGAGGTAGAAAAACTACTATCAGCCCGGATAATCTTCCTGATCCGGCATACTACATGGGTTGCCAACTTGGTTCCTGTCAGGAAGAAAAATGGTGAGATCCGCCTTTGCGTGGATTTTTGAAATTTGAACAAGGCATCTAAAAAAGATAATCACCCTCTCCCTTCATTGGATGAGGTGTTGCAGATAGTAAATGGATCTCAGATGATGTCTTTCTTGGATGGATATTTAGGGTACAACCAGGTCATGGTCAAGTATGAGGACAGAGATAAAACAGCATTTACCACCAAGTGGGGAACATTTGCATACAGGAGAATGCCCTTCGGCCTGATCAACTCAAGGGCTACATTTCAAAAGGCCATGGACATTGCGTTCGAGGGCCTTGTGAATCGATGTATAATCATCTACATGGATTATTTGACTATCTTTTCCCGGGACAGGCGTGATCATCCGGCCCACCTCACTCAGATCTGCGAGAGATGTCACCGGTATGGAATATCCCTCAACCCTAAGAAATGCATATTCGGGGTCACCGAGGGGAAGCTGCTCGGGCATATTGTCTCTAAGAAGGGTATATCCATTGACCCTGATAGAGTCGAAGCACTGCTAAATTTACAGATGTCTGGCAGCAAGAAAGAGATGCGATCCTTTTTTGACAAAATCAACTTCGTGCGAAGATTCATCACGGGATTTGCAGAAATAGTTAAACCACTCAATGAGATGATGAAGAAAGATACCAAGATTGAGTGGAGTCCTGAAGCAAAGCGGGTGTTCGCCCAAATTAAACAGACAATCACAGAAGCACCTGTCCTAGCTAGCCCAGACTATTCCCTTCCATTTTATATTTATTCATTTGCTTCGCCACATTCTGTTGTGGCAGTGTTAACCCAAAAGGTTGGAGGGGAGGAACGACCCATAGCTTTCATGAGTTCCCCCTTTAAGAATGCCGAAGTCTGATATTTATCACTAGAAAAATAGGCCTTTGCTTTAGTTCACGTCGTGAAGAAATTCTGGCATTACATTCTCTGGAGAAAAGTGCATCCTATCATCCCGGACCAAGCTATCAAATCTCTGCTGATGCAGAGCAAATTGGGAGAGAGGCAGGGGAAATGGATGGCCATCCTCCAGGAATATGACTTAGAAATGCAGCCCATGAAAATAGTCTGAGGCCAAGGACTAAGTCGGGCGATGGCAGAAGAGACTCCCCACATAGAATGTCATACTTACACAGTGGAGTCCATTACCCAAGATCCGTGGTATACCGATTTGGTATACTTGTTGCTAAACAAAAAATGTCTGGAGGGGTTACCTCCCCGCAAACGTCATGCCCTACAGATGAAAAGCGCTCACTTCATGATCAAAAACTTCACGCTTTACCCTTAGAAACTATGAGGGAGTGTACCTTCGGTGCATCGACAGGGACCAAGCTATAAGAATAATCAATGAATTCCACAGACAATTTGGAATCGGGCATGGCTCAGCTGATGCCACTGCCCATCAGATCCTCTGGGCCGGATACTATTGGCCCTGTATATTCAAAGATGGTTATGCTCATGTATTAAGGAAATGCCATACTTGCCAAACCGCAACGCATCGTGAGCGTAACCCAGCGATGCCTCTACAACCAGTCTATGAGGCTAGACCCTTTGCCTAGTGGGAATTTGACTTCATCGAGGAAATTAACCCCAACTCGTCTGCCAACCACTGATACATTCTGACTGCTACTGATTACTGCACTCGGTGGTCTGAAGCTATACCTTGCAAAAATAACATGGCAGACGTAGTTATCAAGTTCTTGAAAGAAAATATCGTCACATGGTTTGGAATGCCCTTCGCTTTAGTATGTGACAATGGTCTGGCATTTTCTTCAGTGCAGTTGCTTGAATGGACCTACAATAGAAAGATCACACTGAAGTTCTCCAGCAACTATTACCCCTAGGGAAATGGCGTTGCTGAATCAACAAATAAAAATCTACTTGAAGTGATCAAACACTTGTTAGAACAGAATCTCCGGGATTGGCACCAAAAACTGAGACTCGCCCTCTGGGCGGATCGCATTCATATTAAGGCCGCCCTGGGAACATCACCATTCCACCTGGTTTATGGCCAGAACCCTGTATTCCCAGTCAACTTAAAGATCCCAGTTTTATAGTTTATGCAGGAATTCAACAACAGGGACAACATCGTGGAGGTTCGACTCTTGAATCTGGTGTGAATGGAAGAACAGCGAGATGCAGCCCTCGAACATTTCACGCGTCATCAAGCAGTGGTAAAAAGGTGGTTTGATAGAAGAGCCCAATATAAGGATTTTCAGATTTTGGATCTGGTCCTATTGTGGGACAAGGCTCAGGAGAAGAAAGGAAAGCATACCAAGTTCCAACGGCTCTGGCTCGGACCATACTTGATCTCAGAAATTTGTGCGGCAAATACTTACCACCTCAACACTCTAACTGGGGAACCTGTCGCATTGCCCGTTAATGGACAGTTTCTCAAACACTATTTCAAGTAGGGTAAGTTCTTCCTAAGTTGTATTATATGTAAAGTTTTCCGCCTGTAAATATCTCTTCTGGGTGTCTCGTTGCGATATGTCCTGCCTTTTAAATAGCCTTGTCAGCTATCCCCTGGGATGGCCCTCTTTTTCATCTTTATTTTCATTTTTGGTTTTCTTTCGGTCCTGGTGTTTTGTTCCGTCTTGCAGGAATTGGAATGCTTCGCATAAATTTGGCCTCTGGTACAATGTCTACGGCATGGTGAACTTAAGAATCTATCTTTAGCATGGTGGAATCGACCCGGTCTCTGGGGTTGTCCTACGGGTCGTGGCACATTCTAAGGAATCTCCATTGGGTGTTCTCTCTGGGAGTCTGGAAATCAGTGAACATAAATAATATAAGGAACAAGTAATCGGACACACCGACAGTAGATCGGCTATACTGATTGGTTGACCCACGTCTGAAAATCTAAAGAAATTCTCCCGGGTCTGGAGCTTTATCCCCTCTTCAAATATCTAAAAGCAGGTGAATAGGTGAAAGGAGTACCGCCATTAAAATTAGCTAAGCTTAAGCTTGATGGTGAAAGGAGTACCGCCTTCCCCACCCAGAAACAAACAAAATAATGAGGAAAAGCGGGATAAAACTCTGGTCTCCGGGGGAAACGAGCAAATTGATGACTGGTTCGATGTAATTAGTACCCCTTCTCTATTCCTCCCAAAGGTCATCGGCTTGATTTCCTTCCCAAGCACACACGACACCACTGATGAAAGACTATAGACTGACTTTTGTGTGGTAGGATTCTCTCAGATATGTTGCTCTTTTCCTGTCAGACGCTTTGAGAAGCGGCTTGTTCCAGTTTTGTTAACCAAAGATTCTTTAGTTCTCAAATGTGCTAAGGCATTTGTCCCATATAGTCACCATTTGTTATGCCCTTCATCCCCGTCCCTACATTTTGTGTGCAAAATGTTGGGTCCCCCTTTTTTCTTTTGTTTACTTTTGTTTGCGGTTTTACCTGTCTTTCTTTCCCTTTTTGTTCTCTTTCTCTGGGGTTTTCTTCCTCGGCATGTCATTTTCTTGTTTGGTTTTCTCCTCCGGGACTACGGTCCCAGAGGTTTCCGTTTGTTGGAAACTGGATTTCGAACTCCAGGATTATTCGCCATGATGTTCTTAGGAATATTTGCACGAAGAATCCCTGGGCCCGGAGTCTGGAGGTTTTGCCTGTTAGAAGATCGCCGGAAGGAGGAGGATTACTTTTTACCACGGGTATAAATAGGTTGTCTGTCACTTTCACATTTACCGCGATTTAAACTTTCAAGCACTTAGAGAAAATTAAAGAGTGATTTCAAAGTGATTAACAGAGCGTTTGCAGAGAGTTTGTGGTAATCAAAGCTTAACACTTCCAGCCATTCTCAGGCAGGTGCAAGTGCTTCGTGCTGTGATTCTGACCGATTGATAACTCGAGCTGTTGCAGAACTCGTGCGGTAAATCCTTCCTTTCCTCTGCCTTCCACGTTCTCAGGTTGGTGATCCTTTTTTCCAGCTCTCTAGCCTTTTCTTTGGTTTTTGTTTCGGTTTTCATTTGTCTGGCTTCATTTTGTTTGTCTCATCTGGTTCGTTCTGTTCCTGGTTTTTCTGCCTGTTGGTGGGTCGGCTCTGCCAGAGGGTTGTCCACCTTCTGTGCAGAAGTTGTTTGCCTGTAAATGATGTAAATAGTGTAAATAGTGGTCTGTTTGTAAATAGTGTATATATTGTACATATCTATTTCTGCCTTGTTTGGTTTTCCCATGGGCGTCATCCCGTGTTGTATACCTGTGTATATATGTATAATAGTTGTATAAAACCCCTATATATCTCCTCACTCCCCTATATATATCCCTCGGCTTCATGTATATCCTTTCGGGTGGCTTGATAAGTTGGTCGAGTCCCCTCTTTGTCTGGTTTTCCGCCTCCGAGTTCACTTCAAGGCAAAAAACCACCTGTTTGAAGCTCGGCTCTCAGCTGGTTTCAAACAAGTAGTTTTCTCTCTCCTCCATCAAATCTGTCAGAACCTCATTTACATCCCATGTGTGCAATCAATTCCTACCAAGTGGCTTTCCCTTTTCATGCGTTCGGATAGTTGGCTCCGCCGTCATCGCCATAACTTCCCTTTAATGCCAACGCACGTGGCATCCACGTGGGCTCGACAACTTGCCTTTTCATACATCCTTGCTAATGATCATTTCTCCGGGCTTTAGGCCTCTTACCACCATCCATCATGTGTCTTCGCCAAACCGTGATAAAATTCCCCAGACCCAGATGTATTGAGAACTTAAGTTTATGATTTATTTTGCCTTTTTTTTGGTTACCTTTGAATGATACTAACTTTTCAGGAAGGCAAACACCACGGTGGTAAGATTTTCTCCAGACCCTAGAGTAACTATTTTATTTTGATAAAAATATTCTGACGGTCGCTTTGTCTCGCCGGTTCCCGGAGTTATCTTTCAAACATGTCTGAAGCGTCTGCATCATCTCCTCCCGAAAGTCCAGAATTACCAACCACAACCGAAACCAGGGCAGCAGCAAAGTCAAAGATGGAGAAAGCCCTGGAAAAGATAATGCACATCCAGTGACAGGCTGGAGACAAACTTGCAATCAATGTTGGGGGTTCCGGAATCCTCCAGGCAGCTTGCTTCCCATGCTTCGTGCAGTCTCCGGAGCTTATCTTGACACTGGCTGCCAACTACAACTCTTCTTTCCCGGCCGTTATGCTCGCAGCTACAGAACCCACGGGATACCCCACTCCACTGGTGTCCCTCGACCCAGTCACTTTCCAAGCAGGCCTGGGTATCCCACAATTTGATAGGGCCATGGTGGTTACAAGGAATGACGCCCTGAAACAATTTACACAACTAGAGGATGCTGCCCGGGTGTATATGAATATCAACTGGCTTAAGGCCCTGAAGAGGGACCCAAAGAGAATGAAGATAGAAATCCCTCGCTTTGAATTCAAGGAGAGCATCTAGATTGGGATAATAGCATTAGCCCAGGTATTTGGGCAACCCTCCACCCAGGAGTTTGCCAAATGGATGTACTATTTCCTCCTCGGCATCTCCACTAAGGGAGAATTTTTTGACTGGGCGACAATAATCTCCAATCATGTCGACTCCCAGTTCCTCTAAGCGAACAGGAAGAAGAAGTTCTACATGTCTTCTTATATTTTCTGGGCCTTGGCCCAACAGAGGCCCCACTCCAATGGCTTTCTTATAGATGGCGTGCTCGGGATTGGCCCAAGACAAAAAGCACCGTGGGACCATTTCCCATAGATTCAATGGGAGGTCAGCTTCCCTAGTTTCTGCCGGGTAAACGATTCGTTCATTTACTATCATTTGCTCACCCCCACCCGAGATGCCGGATACCGCCTATCTACTGAGGCGATGAAGTTAGTTAGTAGTTATGGGCACTAATATATCCAATTCTAGCAGCATACATACATTAGGGTCGCCGGCTTCTCTGGGAAACCCTACTTGTTGCCCAAGCATTGTGGGGACAAGATCGTGCTGCTGGAATATTGCCAGAAAATGATGGAGTTAAATACCTTCTTTGCACTCAAGAAGGTCCCCAACATCTCGTTCCCAATCACCTATGGGAACTACACCTACAGTCTGGCCACCGCGAAGGAGGCAGACAATGAACTGAAAAGTTATAACTTACAGGAATTCTATTTGGCACGGAAAAATTTTGATCTGCATGGCAGAATTACTGCGGCACTGCCCCGGGCATCGGAGCCCCATCATATACACATGGAGGACTTCTAGGCCGATTTCCAGGATGACATGGATGTGCGCAACCGGCACTATGATAGAATGACGGCCAAAATGATGCAAGAACTAAAGCTCTGGAGATTCCTAGCGGGTTTCTCAGACACCGCCCCCACCATCGATCCCCGGTACAAAGAAAAGGGGATCGATAAAATGGCACTACCAGCAATGAATTGGGCCGCCCAGGAAGGGCCCACAATTGAGGACTTCACCCAGGAAGTAGTGGAGAGAAGCCACGCCTACTTCAAGAAAGTGTGCCCCGGGAGTACTCACCGGACAGCCCAGCCGGCACCAAGGCTAACTCCACCACCAGTACCAAGGTTGACCCCGGGGGCCGGGACTTCTTCACAAGGCGCAGATAAAGGAAAGAGAATAGATACCTCCTCCGCGCAAGAACTCCCTATACAAGAACAGATCAAGCAATCTGTGGCAGCCTCCTAGAAGTTGAGGGAGCAGTTAATCAAGAGGCTGGCCACTCCCCCTTCTATGGCCGGACCAATTCGTCCCCCTTCCTCTCCGTCGCTGGCAGCCTTGATGGTGAAGGCGACGGGGGTGGATCCCATGGAAGCGGCAGCAATAGCCGATGTGGGGCCACCTTTGGTTACCCAGAGGAAGAGAAAACACATCAAGCAGCCAAAGGCAGAACCAGCGCCAAGGGCATCCCTCCCCCAAGAAGTGGAGATCCTTTCTTCTAGTTCCCCGAAACCGAAGAAAGAAGTGGAACAGGCAGCGGTCCCAGCCAGTCCCCCTCCGGAGGAGGAGTTTGACTTATTTGCAACTGATGAGTTTGAGAATTTGCAAGGGGACAATACACAAGCAGGGGCAAAAGTCCTGGAAAAAGAACAAGAGGCTGCAGACCCAAAGGACCTGGAACAGGAACCTGCACAAGAATAAGGGCAGGAAGCAGAAGAAAAAGAGCCGGAACCGGAGATTATCTCTGGGGCTCAAGAGATGCAAGGTCCGCAAGTGGACCAACAAAGACCGAGCGAACAACTGGCATCTGCTGGGGGAACTGGACCTCCGAGAATAACCGTAAACCCAGCCGCCATGTTCCAAAGGCCACTCTCGGGGGAAACCTTTGGGCAGGTTATCACAGCGGCCCAAACTCTAAATCTTGGCCCGATACCTCCCCTACTACCAATAGAAGAAGAGCAGATTGAAGAAGAAATCCCTGAAGAATCCTACCAAGGTCCAGACCCAGCGAT
This sequence comes from Thuja plicata, assembly GCA_018584345.1. NCBI lineage: Eukaryota > Viridiplantae > Streptophyta > Pinopsida > Cupressales > Cupressaceae > Thuja > Thuja plicata. Next base: position 1,391,743 of record MU227491.1, read on the forward strand.
CGACACACAGGACCAGGACGAGGAGATGGAAGTTGAAAAGGATGTTGCTACAGAAGAAGTTGAGGCAGGGAGGACGGATGAAGTCCACATCATTGAAGAGAAACAGCCACAGGACTCTGGGAGGGGATCAGGAGAACAGACTCTGGCAGGAAGGCCACATCTCCCTCCTCAGTGGCTGGTAGAAAGTAGGAAAAGAAAAGCTCAATCCGCTCCAATGATTCCCCTCTCCCTAGCCAAGATGATGGCCCAAGTGCACGCCCCGCCAAAAGAAAAGAAGGCCCGGACAGTTCATACTCTTCAAACTGGGCCAGGCGGAGAAACAGTTGTCGTTGTGGCAACACCTCCCCCAAATGCCGACAAAGCAACTGCAGACCCCGCAGATTACAGTGTTGCAAAGGTGTCCCTGGATAAAAGAGGAAAGTAAAGCGAGGTGGACTTGCTTAAGGAGGCAGCAAGGGCAGTTGAAGCCCGATATGAAAAGGAGACCCAGAGGCTCAAGACTGAGAAAGAAAAGAATGCAAACCTTATGGGGTTGCTTACTGAGCTGGCCAGACCCATCAATGCGGCTCCTCCGGAGACCTCCACATCAGAAGAACTACCGTAGAGTGACATAGACTCCCTGCGAGTAATGAAAAAGAAGGCCCAAGCAGTAGACGAATGGGTTTCCCTACAAATAGGAAACACCTGGCATTTCCTGGCATCCACTCTCCCAAATTTATACATAACCTGGCAAATTATTCATCAGGCGGAAGCTCTTATCGAGCAGTGGGAGAGTGACGGCAAAAATTACCAAGCGTGGAAGGTAGAGCTCGAAGAGCTCCTCACCTTGGGAGAAGATATAGTGTCTGAATTCAGAATTATGGGTGAGGAATCATTTGATTTTGTAAGAACTCAGCACTCCAGACTTGACCTCACATTGGAGGTAACCAAGCAACTGGTAGAGTCCTTGCAAGAAAAGGTAAATACTATGAAGTATTCTTCTAATTTATACAAGTCCTATGTAATAAAAGTTTCCGGGGCTGATCCCCTTAGTATAGATACTTATACCCCCGAAGATTCAGTTTTGGGGAGTTTTGATGAAATAATGAAATCCCAGTATCTATCTCCGGAGGGAATAGACGGGGCCTAGATGGAAAGATTAACCAAGATGATACTTAAAGGTCATGACGCTGCAAGAATGGCAGATGAATTCAAAGGAAATATTTTGGACCTAGGGGAACAGGTTGAAGTGGCCAGGCATAGAAGGGCCAGCCTAAAGAGTGTAGATGAGGATGGCATTTCTCGCCTCCTCCAGGCCTTCAATGATAATAAGCAACCTTGAGCTTTCTCCGGGGGCCGGGGAGAACTCAAGTGTTGAACATTCTTTATTTTGAGTATTCTTTATTCTTTTGGGACGTAAGTTCCCAGATCCCGGAGTCCCGGATCCAACAATTTTGTATTCTTTAAAGTGATCCTTGTCCCGGTCCCCGAGGCCGACCGGTCACTTTCAGAAGTGGTTAATAAAGGCTGTCAGAGGGTCATTGGCCACATCAAGGGACGTAGACTTGGCAGTTGGTCTTCTGACAGGGTGGTCTTCTCGAGGCACCGCTCAAGAGTACACCTGGCACATTGGAGACAGGGCACCGCATTTCCCATTTATGAGGCATGTAGCCTCGGTCCTCAAAGGACCTAATTCCTTCCTTTCTCCTTTCTTGTTCTCTTCTCAAGACCGATTCTTCCGATGTATATTCTTATCTTATTCTTCTGACATGACAGACCTATTCCGTCTCCAGGTCTTTTGTAGGGTGGCGCAGGTAGTACCGGCCCCTGGATATTATATTTTATTGAAACAAAATGTAAATAGGGTTAGGGTTAGAGAATTGTATAAATAGGAAAATCAGCCCATTTCCAAGGGTCGGTGAAATTGATGATTTTGTTGTCCATAGCAATAGCAAAGTGATTTCTCTTGTTAAGTTGCAGAGCTCAATGCTCCTTTGTTCGGTTCTCAGTAGTTAGATGCTCCCCTGGAGCCGCCATTGTATCACGCACCAGTGCTTGCTGGACTGAACATTAATGAAGAAGGAAGAATTCTTGGCAATGATGTTGTTGGCATTCCTGCTTCTGAGTTAATGGTATTTCATGTTTTAATGTTCTTTATGTCTTTTACTCTGGTATGTTAAAGTAGATTAATGAACTCTTTACTCCCGCTACTGATTCAATGATAGCTGATGGTTATGTGTTTCTTCAGTATTTAGTGTAGTCCACCAGAGTATTATTGATGTTCTGGACATTTTAGCATGAATATAGTTAGATAAACTATTTCTAACCCTGCAGGGTCTTTTTCATTTTATTTGCTAAGTATAGAACGCTCGGGGAAACCTTATTTTGATCGAATCTCCAGAGAAGATGAGTTGAAGAAACCAGCTATCCCCCTCGAAAATAGTCACCTCTCACAACTGAGCCCCCGCACCGTCGTGACCTGAAACCCAGGTGCTTGAAGGCCCGGAGGATTTATTTCCCCCGGACAACCTTTGCAAGCGGAGTTGGCCAATTTTCCTGGAACTCGGTGACAACTTATGACTGTTGGCAGACCCGGTCAGCAAAACCCTGTCAACATATCTCTTAAGGATTTAGCAACTTATGTGCGTTACCTTCCAAGGATTTAGCATATTGAATTGTAATTAAATGCATATCTCTTCAGGATTTAGCAACTTATGTGTGTTACCCTCAGAGGATTTAGCATGTTGCAAAACAAAATGTTAGAACGAAAATGCATAATATAAAACAAGGGAGGCCGTGTATATGCCCCCCTCCTTAATATGGAAAAGTACATACTATTTTGACATGGTAAGGAAAGAAAAGAATAAGGATAAATCCTTCTTCAATAATAAGATAATATCCATAGACAACACCAAGTCCAATCCAAGAAGGTCACAGCTCCTATGAGGCCATGGAAGGGACGAATGCAAAGAGATATCATGCAAGAAGTGAAAAAGTAACCCTTTTGAGGGATAGCACAGTATTCAGTTTCCAAGGTGAGATATTTATCAACCATAGAAACCCAATGTTAAAAAAAGAAATAGGTTATGATCAAGGACATAGATCCTCAATGCAAACCAAAATTTTCATGTATGATTGGATATCACATAATAGATAGATACTTCTTAACCAAGGGAAAAGTGAATCCTGGAAAGATAGAAAAGAAGGAGATTGACATCCTTTCCCCCCAAGCATGGGAACAAGGATGAAAGGGGACCTATTATATTGCTCACAATACTATGCAAGACAACAAGCCCCCAAATATTAGGCTAACATTGTTTACATAATGTGGAGTTCCATAATAGGAACATAATTGTTATCTAGAGAAAGTAGGATTAAAATACAACTCATTGCCACATGATATATAAATAACTTTACTATCAATGAGCTTCCTAATCTTATAATGTAAATCTTGACATTCATTAGTAGATTCATCATGAAATCTATGATAGAAAAAAAGGAAGAGTATTCAAGTGTGAACTATCTAGCAATCATCTTAGCATGAAGGAGTTTAGGCAAAAGAACTTCTTGGTAAAATTCCTTCATAAGTTCATCATGTTTTGAAGTGTTGTTTGAGATGTTGTTATTGATGTGTTGTTGATGATTAAATCCCAATCCATAAGAATTCTCATGCCCCCCATTCTATAAGGGCAGTTGAATTCCCTGTTTATGCCTACCACATCCTTGACCATGGAATCCTTGTTTAACTAGTAAATGATAACCAAGACCATAACAAGAAGCCATATCAGAAGGATTCAATGGAATTTCAGTAGTCATTGTTTCATCATTATTAGGCTTGATAGATTCATAGTGGGTAGAAGCAGCGACAAAGTTATTATGAAGGTAATCAGAAGTAGAAGCAAAGACTCATTGTTCAAACTCTCTTTGTGGCTTCATAAAATCAAGATCAGAAACCTTATATTCTCCAATAAAGGTAGGATTAAAATCAAGGGTTCCCCAATCATCTCTAGGAAGAGCATTAGAGGAAGAAGGATTA
>MU227491.1:1405578-1428480 GCA_018584345.1 Thuja plicata
AAAATGGATTTGGAAGGTTGGAGGTGTTTAAATGGATGGATAGAAATTTTGGATGCCAAATTGGATTTTTCTTTGGGATACTGTGCTTCAAGAAGCTTCTTAGGAATCCACATGGATTTTGATTTTTAATTCTTTTGTGGGCCCTTAGAATGCATTGTTTCTATAAGATATTTAAGAACCCATATTGATTTTGAATTTTCTTTTTTTTTGAAGGGGCCTTTGAGACATTCTGGACATTTCTTTTTCCTTTTGGATCATATTTTTATTTGTTTTTACATGTCGATTAGACTAGACATGTTGATCCTTGATTGTATGTGGATTTCTTGACTTATGGAACTTATGTTTGGCATCCAAATTGGTTGAAAGGGGAATGTGATTCATGGATGGATAATAATGGTATGGAGACTTTTTGGATGGGTGGAAGGTTGTCCAAGATGTGTGCCTTTGTTGACCTTGATTTAGGAAAGGAGAAGTAGATTGTGAACTAGTGGATGGAGGAATATATGGACCTAAGATGGATGGAAGGGGTGAAGGGGATATTATCCATTTGGATTTGGATTTGGAAGGGATACCAACATCTTGAGAATGCATTTTTTTATGGAGGTCGTGACCATCAAAATTTTCTTTGTTATAAAAGGGTTTTAATGTACTTTGTTCGTGGAGGTCTAACCCTTTGACTGGATAATGCTTTATTTGACTATTAGGATACTTTCTAAAAGATGTGAGTCCATTTTGAGGTGGATATGATATCGAAGAAACAATAGGATCATGAAGTAGACCAGACCAGATGGAAGTAGAGGAATCCTTTTGTAATGCATGGGTTTCATGAACAACTTGCATAAATGTGTTGGGATCATGAGGGGGTCAGGAGGAATGATAGGATCTTGTGATGGAATAGGAGAAGTGACAAGATCATTTGGTAGGATATGATCTTATGGAGAAGATGGAGGATTAGGACATGGAGATGAAGGAATCATAGGATCATGAGGAGGATCTGGAAGGATGATGGGATGTTGTGGTGGAGATGAAGGTGAAGGGTTACTTTGATCTTGACTTGGAAGAGGACCATCAAACTCCATTTTAGGTGTGATTTTCTCTTGAGTGTGAATGGAATCCTTTGAAGGAATGGGAAGCATGTCATGATCTTGCTTAGGAATGGGAAGTGGAAGGTCCATAAGACTTGTAAGGAAACTTTTTTCTTGGGATGGAAGGGGATCAAATTGGATAGGATTGTCAGGGATAGTGGAATCTTCATGAGTTTATAGAAGTATAAGATCTTGGTCAAAAACTACACAGGTTTGGTCATTCTTGGGATCTTGATCATGATTTTCTTTAGGACTTGTTTCTTCATGCTTTGCATCATCCTCTTGACATAGGGTATCAATTGGAATATGTATGGTGGGTTCTTGGAAGGGTTCAATGTTTTGACATGAGGGAGAAGGATTTTGAATAGGACTCTCTGGAGTTGGTTTGTCTAGGAATGGAGCATATTGTGGCATTGGATCTAGGATATTTGATTTGTAAGAGGGATTTACATTGAAAAATATGGTCGATAGCCCTTGGGAGGTCTCATCACTAGATATATCATTTGATAGGAATGGAAAAGCTTTCTCTTGTGACTCTTCAGGGGATGAAGGACTAATGGGAAGCATGGAGGATTTTTGTGGTACAAATTATTTATAGGAGATAGATGTGTCAACAATGTTATTGTTTTGGAATGGACCCTTTCTAGACATGGGTAGATGATTTTGATCTTGCTTAATAATATAATGATGTCTATGAAACAGTTTTTGAATTAAACTCTTTAAAGGTTTAGATTGGTCTCCCAAGGATGATTGGTCTCCCAAGGATGACATATTTTCAATTATGTTTATTTGGGAAATCATCGGTGGTGGATTTGAGGAAATAAGAGAACATTCATTGACTTGTGATGCGATCTGAGACATATAGTCAATAGGGTAGGGATATAAGTCCTCTAGAGTGTAAGAATTTGGTTTACTTTGACTTTGAAGATCATCTAGCTGATTTTGTAGGACTTGCACTTGTTGCATGAGGATATTAGTTTTCCATTGTTCGTGTGCCAACTTAGGGAAACTTTTTGAATAGACAAGAGGGTTGTTGTCATCATAGTAGTTGGGTTATTGTGGTTCTTCGTATGAGGGAAATGGGTTATCATCTTTCTCTTTTTCCCATAGGGTAAATTGGTTGATGTAGGACTCATCAGGTTGTGTCCCTTGAGTAGGAACATAGGACCTCATCTTTGGGACTTGATATTGATTTCCCAACACATGATTCTGATATGGGGGCATGTGAGTTGCCCAAGGTTGATTCTATTATGTTTGTTGTTGGGGTTGGGGTTGTTGTTTTTGCTGAAGTTGGGATTGTTGTTGTTGGGGATGGGGTTGTTGCTAGATGAGCAAAGGCATAACCTTGGGTGGGAATTGACTGAAAGTTAGACTTGCAGAGATGGAACCCTGTGGGAATGATGTGTTTACCCCAAGGCTAGTAGGGATTGACTATGGTAGCGACATGGTTGCAAAAAGGTTTCTTCTTGTGGGTGGGATAGAAGGCATAGCATGAGAGCTTGATTGGCAAGGCCATAAGGCTGAGGGTAGAGGCATACTAGTGACCAAGGGTGCACGTAGTTGGGAGCATGTCATGCTTTGCGAGAAAGATGTGCTTGCTTGGTTTGTGTATTTGGTTTGATTGGGTATCGTCTGTGCCAATGTTGGTATTGTCAAAGGTGGGAAAATTTGAGAAACCATAGGTAGTATGTCAGAGGGCTGAGTAATGTTTTGACCTTCGAGAGGGTTTTCGGGCCATATGGTCGACACACTGAATTCAGCAGGGAGTTTGACACCCTTCTTGATCAGCATGGCTAAGAAATATTCAGGGTTCCTCTCTACAACAGCGTCAACTACTTGCACAGAATAGGCGTCTTTCTCTATATCATTGGAGATTTTCAACAAAAAGAGCAGAACTGGTATTTGTGAAAGAATCATCTTCTTGCTCTATTTCCAAAGTGGGGAATCTGTTTATATATGACTCATCAGGTTGTGTTCTATCCTTTGGCCTTGTTTAAGGCCCTCCATAAGGTGTTTGAGACATAGTGTGGTCCATATTTTGTGACTAAAACAAGTGATATAAAGCAAACAAAAAAGGATAACCTTTCTAAGGAAGTCCGAGTTATGTTTTGGACAAGGGTAACTCTAAGGACAGATGTTGATTTATCTTGATCTCAAATTTTTGATGATGTAAGAATAATATTTTTCAACCTTTGCCTGGGACAAAGTCATTGATAGAGATAATGATGATGTTTGAGATGATGAGATCAAGATATTTTGAGTCTAAACTTTCAAACTAACAATGCTTGGATAGTAATCATACTTTCAAAGAGTGGATGATCTTTAATGTTTAGAGATTCACACAATTTTCTTCATGTTTTTCTGGGATAGACACTGGTCTTTGACACAAAATGGAGAGTATTTTTCAAGGTTTTAGGTCAAAATAGGTGTTAAAAAGTATCTGGTCAATTACGGCAAAACTTCACCAATTGCGGTAAAGTGACTCAAAAATAGGCCTCACTGTCTGACAATTTTGATTTTCTGGAACAAGGCTTCTGATTTGAAATATAGTTGATGTTGACAACCCTATACTTTAACATGTTTGACTCGTTTTGATAGTTTTGATGTTTGTTTTTTATTTTGGAAAATCATCAAAGAACAAGCACAAAATAAAATGTGTTTTGAAGAATGCAAACTGACACGTGTATGTTCTACAACTTTTTCAAGTTGCAATGTTATCACAAGGTCTCAACAATGAATAGACATATTTAATCTAAGTCAATGGCTTCAAAATACAATATTATAGGCCCAATACTTGAATGTTTGTTAGCTCACAAAGAAATTATCACACTGCTAGGACATGAAGGTCCATGATGTAGGCGCCCATGTTTTTGTCGTTTCTAGGTATTGTTGTCATGGAGTGAAGATATATTTCACTAAAAAAATACCTTGGAACACATATGTTGAGAATCTTGGGGGAAATTTTGCAACCCCTTGCACTATAATAAGGTATATGTTCAGAGGTAGATCGGGTTGGCCTCTAATTAACAAGGTTGTAGTAAGGCTTTGTGGTGTCTATCCAATCGGTTTGTACATGTGTGACTCACTTAAGAGCCTAGTTGACCACACTGGCTCCTTATGGACATTCACCTGATCCAGACTATCATTAACACACCTCGCCCGAGCTTGGCTAGATAAGACAGAACTTTGGTTCGCGCCTTGTTTATATTATCGATCAGAAGGATTACCAGTTTAAGGTCATTCTCTGAGGAAGAAACGCGTTCCCTGGACAAGCCTTTCTAAAAAGTATAAAGGTTTTTAATCTAATAAATTGTGCAAGTGCACCCAAAACTCAAGACACAAGGTAAATTGTTTAAGCTCTGAAAGTTTGAAATGTGAACTAAGCTACACCACCATACAAGCACAAGTGTTCATTTTTAAGCCCAAAAGTAGGTGTTGATTGCTTGTTCAATTTTAATGCACCCAATTGAGAGATTCTTTGTCTTTGTTCAATTTTAATCTCCACATCAATTTTAAGCACCAAATTCTGAAATGTAAGGTGTGAGATGTGTGACAAACACTATTCTTTTTAAACCCAAATTTACAAGTGAATGAATTTTATGTTGTATTGTTATCTTGTCTCCCCGATTCAAACCTGTCAAAGAAAGCATTTAGTATCTCAAGAAATGAAAGTTTTTCAATCCAAGACAGATGAATATCCAAAAACTTTGGGATTATTGAGATTGCTAAAATTAATGGTGACTTTATACTTACTTGCAAATCTTTTGATTGAATCAATGTACCTTGTGTATGCTTTGCTTTGATCTTCAGCGGTGATTGCAAGAATAGCCCTTTGTTGTGATTGATAGTTGGTGGTTCTCCTTATTGTAGCTCTTTATGATCTAGCACCTGGTATACGTATGATTATCCTTTTGGTCATTAGTCATTTGCTCAATCCTGCACAGAAATCAAGAAAGAACACACAAAAAGAAAACTTTTCAAAGATCTTTCTTTTTTTGAAAATATTTCTTAGAAAAAATTGAAAAACAGAGAATAAAGTCCTTGTATAATTTCAAGACCTTTCCAAAAATGTAACTTTTTTTATAAGAAATGTTGATTTGTGTCCAGAATTATTTTTTTATGAAATATCATAAAAAAATTAATAAAAATCGTAAAAAAAATTAGCAAAATCTGAATTTTTGACTGTAGCTTTCTTACATGAAAATATATCTGCAAAAAAAAATTTATATCATAATTCCTTAATTTGTGCCCTAGGGACCCATTTTATCTGAAACAACCAGTTTTAAAAGATCTGTTATTTTTGCAAAATAATTTCACAGAAATTAAAATCACAGAAAATAAACCCCCTTTATAATTTTAATACCTTTCTAAAAATGTAATTTTTTTGAAAATAAACTCTGATTTGTGCCCAGAAATGATTTTTTATGAAATATCAAAGAAAAGTTATATAAAAAAACTCATAAAAATCTGAATTTTTTTTTGGGGCCTCCTTAGATCAGCTTCAACTTGAAAAAAAAATTCATAAAAATATTCCATGCGGTTTGAAAGATATGACCAAATTTCACGCAGGTTGTAAGTTCACGTTGGGTTCACCAAAATGTATGCTTGTTCGTGATTCGTGGTTCCCAAGCTTTCCAAAGGCTAAGGTTAGTAGCACTGGTTTGCAATGATAGAAATAAAATACACAAAACTACTAATAATGAATACTTAAACGTAACCAATAAAATATACAAGCAAATAAGAGAACAAATGAATGCAAACCCCAAAGTGCTTGAAGCTTCTATTGTCTCTCTCTACTCCTTCCAAAATGTTGTTTTTGATGCTCAGTATTGATGTGGCCAGCGTCTATGACTTGAGAAGCATCGAGAATTTGATACTTGAAATGTGTTTGTGATCGCAGGATGGCTTGAATGCTAAAACCAAACTGACGGAGTAGTGGCACACGAGAGCTTGAAATCCTGGATCCTTCAAATGGTTATGAAGGGTTTATTATATAGGAATTGGGGATGATATGAACGGTTGAGATCAATCCCAGAGATAGGGAGATGAACGGTTGAGATCAAAGGGAATTAGAGAAGCCATCAGTAAACTTCACCTCTTTAATTGGTAAAGAGGAGATAGAGTTTGGTTGACTAAAGAGGTAATTGTGAGTTACCTTTTAGAACTGAAGAGGTGAGTGGAGTTACCCATGTGAACTGGAGAGATGGGTGGAGTTACCCATGTGAACTGGAGAGATGGGTGGAGTAACCCATGTGATCTAATTAAGGATTATCTCTTTGAAAATAAATGAATATTTAATTCATTTATGTAATTAAAGTTTTCAACATGTGAGATAATTGAATTCTTTTTTATTTAGAATTGCTTTATTGAATGAAATTAAATTAATTGGAAGAATTTAATTAGTAAGTTTAAATATTTTGATTTAAACTATAGGAAATTGAATTTAATTAATTAATTATTTGTAATTAATCAATTAAGGTTAATTAATTAAATAAAATTAATTATTTCATTAATTTTGGGAATTTGATTAGATGATTTGGGGAATGAATTTAGAGGAAAATAAATGATTAATTAACGATTAAAAAACCATTAATTAATAGATGAAAATTAGTGTTTTTAATGTAAAGTCGCAAGCATGTCCATTTTAGGGTGTCTACATATATATTCCCTTGGCCTTGGGGCCTCATGCATAGAAACTTTTTAGGTGCATATTGTTGATGTGACTAGGGAGCTGATCTCCTTCTTGAGTTTCTAGTTGATATGCCCCACTATTGCATGATGTTATGATGACACAGGGTCCTAGCCAATTAGGCTTAAACTTTCTTGGTTTAACCCTTTCTTCTTGGTTCTTTTGATTCTCCATGAGGACGAGATCTCCTACCTCAAAGTTTCATGGTCTGACCTTCTTGTGATAGTTTGTTCTAAGGCGATTCTGATAGCCTTGTAAGTGGTTGAGTCTCTCATCCAATAGTTCTAGTTCATTGAGTCTAGCTACTTTATAGTCTTCGTCTGAAATGATGTTCTTCAGTGAGATTATAAGAGATGGTATTTCAAATTCGAGGGGTAGGGCCGCCTCTGATCCATATACTAGTGAGAATGAAGTTTGTCCTGTAGGGATTCTCACCCTAGTTCTGTATGCCCATAGTACGGGACTGAGTTGCAAATGCCAGTCTCGCCCAGATTCATTAACCATTTTCTTTAAGATCTTCAGGATGGTTATTTTAGATTCATTGACTTGGGAGTGTTGAGAAAATGATATCGATTATGATCACAAGAATGATTTGATGCTTCATACGAGATTCTTGTAGAGTAAGTGTGCACAAAAGCTTCAAATTCTCCATCTTTCAAATGGTTGTGAAGGGTTGATTATATAGAATATGGAAAATGATTTGAATGGTTGAGATTGATCCCAGAGATTAGAGAATGAATGGTTGAGATCAAAAGGAACTAGAGAAGCAATCAGTAAACTCCACCTCTTCAACTAGGAGAGAAGAGGTGATTTTTTATTTAACTGAGGAGCAACTAGTAAACTCCACCTCTTCAACTTGGAGAGAGGAGGTGATATTTTAGTTAACTGAGGAGTTGATCATGAGTTACCTTTTTGAACTTGAGAAAGGATTTATTTGAATATTTAATTAATTTTTGTAATTAAAGTATTCAAACATGAGATAATTGAATTCTTTTTTATTTAGAATTGAATTATTGAGTGAATTAAATTAATTCAATGAAATTAATTTAATTAGAAGAATCAATTAATAAGTTTAAATATTTAAATTTAAACTTGAGGAAATTGAATTTAATTATTTAATAAAGATTAATTAATTAAATAAACTTAATTATTTAATTAATTTTGGAGATATGATTAAATGATTTGGGGAATGGATTTAGAAGAAATAGATGTTTAATTAATGATTAAAAACCATTAATTAATAGATTAAAATTAGTGTTTTTAAGACAAGTTTGTCCATTTTAGAGTGCCTACAATTTCCCCTCTTTGATGCATTGTGGCTTGTGGTATTGTGTCAAATAATCTTATGTTTTTATCCTTCCCCAGCTTTCCCCAGCGATAACAAGTGTATTTATCCTCCCTCAACAAATTTGAGCAAAAATTCACGACAGGAGCATCAATTTGTTGATACTACAAAATGATTGTCTTGGCATCTGATAGTTTGTGAAAATAGTTATAAATGCTCCTGATATTAGTTGTGAAAGATTCCAGGGCCCAGGATGATTTAATAGGGATCCTTGATGAATTAGTGTTTTTTTAATCTCTTATAACTAGCGGCGACATTATGAGGATGTTGTTCCTTTTGCCCAGTGTGTTCCCAGATATAGTGCCTCTCAGAGATCCAGTAGAGCACAACGATCTTATAGTAGTGGTGGGGTCAGAGATCCTTTGTAGTAGCAGAGGGGAGGACCTGATATGTCACCCCTTTTTCCACCTAGCGGTGAGGGTGGGGTAGTAGTTGTTGACTTTTTTTGTTGTATTTTACCATTGTGTACTTTGTTGTACCATTTTTGTATCAATTTTGTACTGATGTTGTACTACTTTTATATCGACGATGTACCAATATTCATAGACATTTATGTTGATCACCTTTATGGAGACTTGCGACCGTCCATTGTAATCATACATGTGATATATGAGATGCTCTATTTATGACACGCTTCTATATGATGTGAAACTTATTTCTATATGCTTTGTATATGTTGATGCACTTTATGAGATGCTTTATGGTTATTTGATGTGATTCTATTATGCAAACTCTTAGATGTATGATCTTTATTTTCCCATGATACTTACATATGTATGCAAGATCGTTCATATGATGAATGCATATATGTATGATCTATTGATGATGTGTGCATGTTTTTCTTTTCTTTTCTTTATGCAATAAATGAATGCAATCCTAAAATGTACCATGTGTCTGAGTAAATGCATGTGTTAGTTAGTGAGAAATCGGTTGTGATAGGAAGGGACCGAATGAAAGACATAGTGATAATACCAAGTCACTGCAGTATTTTCCAATTTTATTCATCATTTCACCTTATTATGAAAAGGAAGAGACTCGAATGCACCAAGATATTGACCATCTAGATACCGCTATGATCTCTGATAACCAGAAGTAGAGAAACTGAATAGAAAGAGAACTAAATGCACCCAGATATTGACCATCTATATACTGCTATGATCTCAAATGAAAAGAAAGAGAACCAAATGCACCAAGATATTGACCATCTGGATAGCGCTATGATCTATGATATAAAGAAGAACCAAATACACCCAGATATTGACCATCTGGATACCACTATGATTTTTGATAAGACAAAGAAAATTACCAAAGAGAAAACCAAATGCACCCAGATATAGACCATCTGGATATGGCTATAATTTCTTGATAACAACAAGCAGATAGCAGATAAGGATTTTTTAACTCTTTTCTAGGGGTTATCTCAGATTGTGGAATTGTGCGGCTGCCATATATGTGATAGCTCCTACTGTATTTATCCTAAATAATCATTGCCCAAAAATTGAATTGAAACATTCCACAAATAGTAATCAAAGAAAAAAAGACCATGATCTATTACAGCTACTCTCATCACTAAGTGGTATCCTTGAGTAGCGTAAGAACATAATCGTGAAAGATAAACTGACAACCAACTGACATGATTAACCTAGTCAATAGTTTATTGTTCCTTGATTGCTTGATTTTCTGATGCTTGATTGCATTTGGTTTCAGGAATGGATGACTCATATAAGACCGATTTGTCTATTTTTTAGTAGATCTATCATTGCATAAGACAATTGATAGTTTGATTTGAAGATTGATTGATTGATTCGATTATTGACAGATTGGATTGGTGATAAAGCTGAGTCATATGAGTCTATTGCCAATTTGCAAAGCTCATGTTTTTGACATTAGATTGTTTGTTTGATCACCATTCTCTTATTGATAATAGAGTTGGTTTTATTGCTAAGATTTTGCAATATATGATTTTTTATGATGATTGATTTTTTCAGGACATTTTCCTCTTTTTAGGATTTTTTGATGACTTTTTAGATTTTTTAGATTTTTTTAGGACTTTTAGAATTGCCCCCTAGTTTGGCGGACCAGTACAAACCATGGATAAGTTTGATTCTCAAAGTGGATTGCGCTTCTGAAAATAAGCTTGGGTACTCAATCTTGCATGTGGGGAGCACAAGCTTTAGTCTTTTGGAGTTCATTGATGGAAAAGCGAGACCTTAACACTTGGCATCTATTTACTAGGTTTTCACCAAGGTACCTGCCCAATAGTGCCTATTTGCCAGGTTTTGACTGAGAGAAAGATTGTCTTTCTCTTTACTTTTTTTCTTTTTTTAATTTTTTTGTTGTAGCCAAGGCACCTGTTTGCCAGGTTTTCACCAAGGTAACCTTTTATATTTTTTGATTTTTTTTGTATTTTATGGATGTTAGATATATTACCTTCACCTTGAGACCTCAAGCGTAGAACCTTTTGAGGTGCATGTTGTTGATATGACCAGGGAGCTGATCTCATTCTTGAGTTTCCAGTTGATATTCCCCAATGTTGCATGATGTTATGATGATGTAGGGTCCTAGCCAATTAGGCACAAATTTTCTTGGTTTAAACCTTTCTTCTTAGTTCTTTTGATTCTCCATGAGGATGAGATCTCCTACCTCAAAGGTTTTTGCTCTGGCCTTCTTGTGATAGTTTCTTCTAAGGCGATTCTGATAGCCTTGTAAGTGATTTAGTGCATTTTGTCTTCTCTCATCCAACAATTATATTTCATTGAGTCTTGCTACTTTGTAGTCTTCATCTGAAATTATGTTCTTCAGTGAGATTCTAAGGGAGGGGATTTCAACTTTGAGGGGTAGGACCGCCTTTGATCTATATACTAGTAAGAATGGAGTTTCTCCTGTAGGGGTTCTCACACTAGTTATGTATTCCCACAAAGCAAGAATGAGTTGCAAATGCTAGTCTTGTCCAAATTCATTGACCATTTTCTTTAATTTCTTCATGATAGTTTTGTTAGTGGCTTCAGCTTTCCCATTCCCTTGGGGATAGTAGAATGAAGAGAAAAATTTCTTTATTTGGAACTTATCACAGAGATATTCAACTTCTTGATTTTGAAATGTGTATCATGATCTATGAGTATGGTTTGAGTGATTCCATATTTACAGATAATGTTGTTTAGCATGAACATAGAGATTTTCTTACTACTGATGTATGTGAGAGGAATTACTTCCACCCATTTGGTAAAGTACTATGTTTCTGCAATGATGTACTCATGACCATTAGAAGAGGTTGGTGTAATCTTTCTCACTAAGTCAAATCCCCATTTTGAAAATGGCCATGGTGAAGTGATGGGGTTGAGTTCTTGGGCTAGTGCATGGATAAGATCTCCATGAATCTGACATTGCCAGCACCTTTGCACACATTTGTTAGCATCCATCTCTACTTTGGGCCAGTAGTATCCCATCCTGATGATCTTCTTTGCCAAACTATTGCCACTTATGTAGGCCCCAGAAATTCCCTCATGTACCTCATACAAGGCTCTCTAGGATTTCGTAGAAGTGATACATTGTAAAATTGTTCCATCCAGACTTATTTTGTATAGATTACTAGCAAGAAGGGTGTACCTAGAGGCTTGGTGGATGAGGGACTTATTTTGGTTCCTAGATAGGTTAGGTGGTAGGGTACTATTTTGGAGGTAATTATATAAGTCATGGTACCATGGGGACTCAGGACCAATGAGGACACACACTGACTCTGTGATTGGAGCTTGATATGTCGGTATCATTAGTTTCTCTACCATAAATTGGAATCTAATTTTGTTACTCGGCATGTCGATCAAGGATGTTATAGTAGCCATTACATCCACTACTTTGCTTTGAACTCTTGGAACCTTCTCGAATATAATGAAATGAAAAGAAGCACGTAGCTTGTCCATTAGCTCTCTATATGGGATCATTTTCTCATCTTTTTTAATGTAGTTGTTTTTTACTTGGCTAATGATGAATTTGGAATCACCATAGACTCTTAGGTTCTTTATCCTCCATTATATAACTATCTTCAATCTAATTACTAGAGGTTTACACTCAACTATGTTGTTCGTGCATGGAAAGTTGAGTTAGAAAGACTTAGGAATTGCATAATTATTTGGAGCAGTGAGTATTGTCCCTACTCCTGCACCATGGTTTGTATATGACCCATCAAAGAACAGTTTTCAAACCTCTATTGTCAGTTGTACTATGAGAATAGATTCATCTAGAAAGTCGGACACTATAGGCTGATGATCTTATATTGGTGCCTCTGTTAGTTGGTTCGCAATTACTTTCCCTTTGATATCCATTCGATCCACATACTCTATGCCAAATTCACTTAAGATCATGACCCATTTGGTGAGTCAGCTTGTTAGTGTTTCTTTACTCAACAAGTACTTCAATGGATCAATGTGTGCTATTAGCTTTGTTTGATGACTCAACATGTAATGTCTTAACTTTAAGAAGAAAAGACAACTGCGAGACATGAATTTTCAATTGCTGAATAATTGAGCTCGTATCCCACCAATGTTTTGTTGAGGTAGTAAATGGCTCTTTCCTTGTCGGCCTGGTCATCATATTGTGCCAAGAGAACACCTAGTGTTGGCTCCAGTGTTTAGATATATAAGAAGAGTGGCCTACCTTGAATGGGTAGAACCAATATAGGGGACTTAAATAGATAATATTTGAAGGTTTGAATGCTTGATTGCACTATTTTTTCCATATAAAGATCACATCTTTATGCAGTAGGTGATGGAATGGTGACACTTGTCTACCAGTTGGGCGATGAATCACCTGATAGATTGTAGTCTTCCTTGTAGACCTCATAGTTGCCTCAAATTTTTTAGTGGTGGCATGTCAAGGATGGCCTTAACCTTTTCTGGCTCTACTTCAATGCCTCTGTGTGATACGATGATCCAAGGAGATTTCTAGTAGTAAATCTGAATGCACACTTCTTTGGATTGAGTTTGACCTTGTACTCTTGCATTCGACCAAATATCAGACCCAAAACTTGTAGGTGGTTTTCCTTGAGCATTGATTTGGCTAGTATGTCATCGACATAGTCTTCCATTGTTTTATGAATTAGCTTGTTAAATATCGTGGTCATTTCCCTTTCATAAGTTGCACCTACATGTTTTAGGCCAAATGGTATTACATTCCAGCAGTAAGTTCCCCAGGCACATGTGAATGTTTTCATGTGTTGGTCCTTGGGTGCAATCCTAATTTAGTTATATCCAAAGAATTCATCCATGAGTGGTAACATTTGGTGCCCTGCTGTCAGGACAACTATCATGACAATGTTTGGTAGAGGAAAATCATCCTTGGGACAAGCCTTGTTCAAATCTTTGAAATCTATGCATATATAGATCTGACCATTATGTTTGGTTATAGGCACTAGATTAAATATCCAATCTACATATGGAATTGGTCTTATGAAGCCTGCATATAGGAGTTTCTTCAATTCTTCTTTGACAAGTAAAGCTATGTGCGGATGCATCTTTCTCAATCTTTGTTTAATAGGTTTTGCATTTGGTAACAATGGTAGATGATGTATCACTAGCTCCGGATCCAAACCTAGCATGTTTGCGTAAGACCATGCAGAGTTTATTTGTCTTTCCTTTAAGAAACTAATGAACCATTCTCTTTCCTCTGGTGTAAGATATTTAGCCAAATAGATATGTTTAGGGTCCTTTTCATCCCTCTATTGACTTCCTATGTGTCTTCTGCTAGTAGCATTGGCTATTCTTCTTTTAAGGGGAGGAGTTATATTATTCCATCTTTTTGCACCTTAGAGAGATTTTGACTAGAAGATACGTCATTTATTTTTATTTTTTATGGTCAGAAAGTACCTTGCAATTTTCACTTACTGACTGTTCTTTTTTCTTTTGATTTTGATTTTCTGACTAGAAAGAGGAGCCTCCTCCCCAAAGTATGATGATATATCTAGGTTAAAGGAGAAGCCTTCTTTGTGGTCTCTTGATGATATGCCTTATTAGAGTCCCATGAACTCTACAATGGCTTCATCATTCTCAAAAATATCTATGTCAGGTAGTCCTTGTTGGTCCCATTCTATCAGTACGAGGTAGACTATACAAAGGTCTGCATGGGGTGATGACTCTGCTTGGGTGAACGGGACCGCGGTGATAGTTCTAAAAAAATGGGAATGGGACGTGGATGCACCACGTAAGGAATTGACATCAATATGTTTATCGATACACAGTTGGTCTTCTATGGTCATTTGGTCAAATATTTCTTCAAGGTGTATAATACTAATAGACCAAGGGGAATAGTCTTGGATGGGTGACTCAGAATTATGGAGGGATAACCACTCGTACTTTTGGAAATCAGTCACACTAGAATTCTCATTAGATGTCTCACTTTTTTCATCATCCTAGATAGTTTGATTAAGGTTCAATTGGTAATAACAGGGTTCCACTTCGATGGCAATAACCGCTAGAGTATATTTATGATTAGGGCATGTTCCAGATTTTTCCCCTGGTTTAATTCTGCAATTTGTTCCTGGTCTATGGGTACATCTCAGATGGTTGTACTAGTTTTGTTTTGTCCATATCCTAACCTTATTTTTTTATTTGGGTTGGCAGTAAATAGAGTTCCATTAAGCCTTGTTGTCTTGCACCCAGACCAGTCTCACCATCATATCCAAATTTATGCAACATAGTGAAACTAGATATATATTGTGACAGAGGTATATGTTCTTGAGGTGTCTCTTAAGAGTATTTATACAACCAAGTGTTGATGTCTGGATTGAAAGGGTTTTCTTTTTTTATGTCCCCCCATTTGACAAATGTGGTTGGTGGACATTTGAATAGAATTGGTTCTAGATTTTCATGTGTTTCCAGTGGTCGGGGCATGCCATATGACCTAGGATTTTGAGGCATGTTAGTGATGGTAAAATATTTCTCATAGCTATACTAACCATACCCTTTTTCCTTGATTTATATATTCCCCATCTTTCTTGGTATGTCTTTGGGAATAGAATTAGACGTGGAAGGAATGTTTGCTTCTTGATTTAAAGATACTTGATTATCTGTATTGCTTCTTATGGTATTGCTATATTGGAATGGGTTTGCATCTCCTTCAATGATTATCTCTGCCTCTTGTTATGGTAACTTGATGCACTGGTGATAAGTTGAAGGTACAACTTGCATCTCATGTATCCAACCTTCCCAGTAACAGGTTATTTCCCAAATCCAAGTCTAGGATTTGAAATGAGGTGTTCTTTATGACTGAGCCTATGCTGATTGGTAGCATGAGGATACCTTTTGATGATCTTTCCTCCTCATAATATGCCCTAATATTTATCCTCCTAGTGACATCAATGCTAGATTCAGAATATCCATAGGTTTTTATCACTTTCAAAGTACATATGTTTAACCCAGCCCCACCATTAATGAGGACTCTTCAGATTCTGTGTTTGTAAACTTGGATAAGCAAATACAGGGGATAATTATGGAGAGGCTTATACGGTGGTACATCATATTCTATAAATGTAGAACACTTGTTGGAAGCGATGTAATTTACCATGGTTTGGAAATGTAAAGGATCAAATATGGGTGTGAGAGATGTGTAGTTTGATTGTTAATTATTGATTTCCTTTACTTTATATTTAATTGAATGGTATTGATTGTATATTTCAATTGTGATTAAGGAGAAGATAGATATTCCTTTTTATCCTCAAATGCACAAATGGGAGATCCAAGTTGATCAACCCTAAGGAAGGGCTAATGCACAAATGAATCAACTATTTGGAAAGGAGAATAACAAAGGAGATACCTTAAATTCTATTAATTTAAAGTATAGAGATGATATATGATAGTAATTGAAGGAATGGGAGAAATGCACTAACCTTGAAATATTGTAGATCAAAGAATGTTGTTTTCTGAGGTCTGTATTGAGTTTCTAGAAAAACTGATAGTTGATCCCAAACTGGAATGCAGAGACGAACAAAACCCATAAATATTTTTCCGTTCCAATGTTGGCTTATGAAAAAGGTCGACCTTGACCCACAAATTTCAACCCTAACCCAATAATGTCGACCCTAACCTACACAGATCTGAAAGTGACTGTGTTCATGGATCCTGAAAGTTTGCCAAAAAGGGTATCCAGATCTGGTCTCAAAACTGCAATCCTGAACCTATACCTGCAAGAAAAAGAGGTTTGTTTGATGTGGGAGAGGGGTTTGCCTTATTCAAACCCTAATTTAGGAATTAACCTTGAAATCAATAAAGTATATAATGCTAGCAAGTAGTATAATTGAATCTAACAATGAAGCTATGATATTCAATAGATGTGTAATTGAAATTCAAATGTATGCAAGTATGTAAGTATGAAAGCTTGGACTTTAGAAACCATAAACCTCCATAATTGTATGCTTGAAATCCACTTTGAAGAGATAATGAAAGAGTCTTGAAGATGCACAAAGGATCTTGAAGGAAGATCATACCACCATGATGGATAGATCTAGGGTTTGAATGATGAATCTTGAATGTTTGCACCTAATCCCTTCAAAGGCTTGAAAGCTTGAATCCTTGATCTTCAATGGAGAACTTGAAAGCTTGAGAGGAAGACTTGAACACCTTGATATTTTGAAAACATGTAGAATAATGGATGCTTGAATGTTCTTTTTGCTTCTTGACAAAATCTTGATTAGAGCTTTTTGCACTTAGAAGACTTAGAGGAAATGAGAGAGAAATGTTTCCTTCTATATGAAATTAGGGCACAATCTTCTAAGGAGACTGACATAGGATAATTAAATTCCAATTAGACCCATGCCCCTAGAAAAGGACCTATATTAAATATAATTTAGGAATCAATGCTTCAAAACTTGAAACAGTCGACCTGGAAGTGAGAAAACTAAATTTTTGATGAGCCCCAGTAGCCGACAAGTTTCCTGATTTGAAAGAGGGACCCAGGTGAGGGTCAAGGTCGACCCTGACCCAGGGGGCCAAAACCCCTGGAAAATATGCAAGGTGGGGTAGGAGGTGCCCGAAGAGGCCCAATCAGGGTCCTGAACAGGCACAGAAGTAGGAGATGATGCAGAAATGGGAGGATGATATGGTAGAGGTCAAAAATGTCCCCTAAGGAGGGCTAAACACTCTTAATATGGAAGTGCTTCCATTTTAAGATGATACAGGAAATTCTCAAGAGTTGCGTTTCATGGGACAACTACATTTTGAAGGGCTTGATCTAGAGCTTTCTTATGCGGGGATATGTGCAATAAGTCAAACATGGAGATCTAGGAAGGTGTGCACTTTAATTGATCCACTAGAATAGTTTGTGGATTAGAGGCTATTGTAGGATTAGTTGGTGGCTGAAGTGGAAGGAATTCCTTGCAAAAAAACCTTAGAATGTCATGTTGTGACAACACATTTGGCATTGGGATCTCTGATAGTAATAATAGAAACTCAGATATCTGAAGGATTAATGCAATTTATGGTGCTATCAGAGTTGGCATAGGTATAGTTCACTTGCTTAGACTGTCCACCAGATGCGGAGGCTTTTCTTTTTTTATGATCATGAAATGTATCATTGAAGATTGTGTGATTGGTTGTACCCTTGGATTGGGTATTTGTGACATCGATTACCCCTTGGTCGATTAGATCTTGTATGGCATTTTTCAATCGATAGAAATTGGGTGCCTTGTGTCCTTTTACCCATTGATATTCACAAAAGTCATTATCATTCCACCACTTGGGTTTCACAGCACCATGTTCATACTCTCTGATTTTGGGCAAAGTGATATTATTGGTTTGAATCATCTTTTTCAAAGCTGACTCTATCGACTCTCCTAATGGTGTGTAGTCATGTTTAGGAAATGGAAACCTTTTGTGGGCATTGCATAATGGATTGGTTGTTGGACACAGCTGTTACTTGAACAGAGGGTGTGTGAATTTGAGTATTTTCCTATTGAGTGTGCACCATGGGTTTTTTATTTGTCATGGGTGCTCCTTGTAGTGAAACCTTGGGTTGAGCATAGTTTATTGTTATGATGTTAATGACACCATCATTGGTGACATTATTGTTCTTATTCCACAATTTGGCCTTATATTTTGCATTCTTTTTGGTGTTCATTTGGGTTGGATCTACAAGGATTCCTCTCTTGACCAAGTTTTTCTCACATCAAACTCCTCGTTCGATGAGTTGCTGGAAATTTGGAGCGAGCTGCAATTATGTGGTGAATGACATATCTAGGATTAGATTGTCAATGAACATGACTATTAGGTCTTGTTTAGGAACATCATATGTTATTCTATTTGCAGTGTTCCTCCACCTTTGTAATAATTTAACAAAGGATTTTCCATCTTTTTGTTTAATGTCACAGAGGTCCTTGATGCTGACCTTTTGTTCGATGTTATGATGGAAGTGAGAAATAAACTTTTCAACCAATTCTCCCCAAGACTAAGTACCATGGGTAGGTTTGAGAACCATTCAATTGTTGGTCCAGCTAGACTTCAAGGAAATAGTCACATTAGGTAAGTTTCATCATGTGCAACCTCAATGCAGCTAAGAAAGAACTCTCTGATATGCTCTACACGGTTGGTACTGCCTCTGTATTTGTCAAATTTGGGCACCAACAAGTGAGTGTGAAATAGATACATGTGTAATGAGTGATCAAATGGGTATGGGTACAACTCCTCTACTATGTAAGACTTGGTTTGCCCCTGATTTTGCATGTCCATCATTTGTGTTTGTCGACATTGCACTTGTTATATTAGCATGTCTGTTTGAGATTGAGGAACGTTCCCAGATTTAAATATCTATGTTGTGGTAGGTATAAGGCTTCACCTCTATGTTCCTTGTGTTGGGACATATGATCTAGTCCTTGGGACATGGTATTGATTTCCCAGTGTGTGATTCTAATACTGGGGAATTTGATTGGTCCAAGATTTTTGTTGTTGTTGGGATCCTTGTTGGAATAAAGGTGTAGCCTTTCATGGATGTTGACTGAATGTCATACCCACAGAGATTGGTCCATGTGTGAGTGAAGTATTGAGTCCAAAGCTACTAGGGATAGACTACAGTGTCTGACTTGTCGCAAATGGGTTTTTTCTCATTCGTGGAATTGATGATACATCATGAGTTCTTGATGTAAAAGGCCATGAAGTCGATGCTTGTGATAAACTGGTGATTAGGGGTGTACTTAGTTGGGAGCCCATCATATTTTGGGTGGATGATGTACTAGCTTGATTGGCAGAGCTAGTTTGGGTTGACACAGTCTGCGCTGATGTTGTTGTCGTTGATGATGGTAGAGACAAAATTTGAGATATCAAAAGATTCATTTAAGAGGTTCAAGTTGTTATTTGTCCTGCTAGTGGGTTCTCAGGCCATATTGTTGACACATTGAATTCAGCAGGGAGTTTGACTCCCTTTTTTATCAACATGGCTAGAAATCTTTCGGGGTTTCTTTCCACAACAACATCAACTTATACTTGCACGGAATACACATATTTCTCTATGTCTTTGATCTCTTCCTCTGTGACATCTTGAAATATGGTTGTTCTAGGGAACCTTGAGGAATAGAATGCGCATTATCAATGTAAAGAGTAGGATTGGTATTTCTGAATGGGTTATCCTCTCGCTCTTTTTTCCACGAAGGAAATTGGTTAATGTATGATTCATCGGGTTGGGTTCTATCCTTGACCTATTATAAGGTCCTTCATAGGGTGTGAGAGACATGGTGTTATCTATTTTTGAACTAAAATGAGTGATATAAAGAAACCAAAATGGATAACCTCTCAAGGAGAGTCTGAGCTATGTTTGACAAGGGTAATTCTAGGAAAAAATTTTGACTTCTCTTGATCTTAGAGGTTGGTGATGTAATATATTGATTCTAAATCTTTCCTTAGATGAGACAAAGTCACTGATAAAGATTGATGAAGCTGAGATAATGGGATCAAGATAATATAGTCTGAACTTTTAAACTTTCAATGGTAAACAATAGTTGAATTGTCAAAGAGGAATGATCCTTAGATGTTTTGAGATTCACATAGATTCTTTGTTATTTCTTGGGATGTGTACACTGAACTTTCACATGAAATGGGAATCTTTTCCAAGGTTTCAGACTGATAAAATGTAGAGTGCTAACAAAGGAATTCAAATTTGCTGGCAAAGTAAATGCACAAGTTGATAGGTCCATTGTGGAAAAATTCCACTAATTGTGATAGAATGCAAGATCAATTGCAGTAAAATTTCAGTGATTGTGGTAATAAAAGGATCAAATATGGCAATAAAAGGCTTGATTACAGTAAAATTTTGTCAATTGCAGAAAAATTCTGTCAATTGTGGCAAAGTGCAAGAGTCTTGAAAATGATAGCAGTTGGGAATCTATCTGATAAAAAAGATCTCTCTGGAATAGTGATGTGATTCTGGAATAGATTTTGATTTCACACCCTAGACTTCAAACATGTTTGACTTGTTTTGACAGTTTTTGATGTTGGTTTTACATTTTGGAAACAAATCATACAAGCAAGCACAATAGATAGAGTATTTTGAAGATCCAAGAATGAAATGTGTATGGTCTACAACTTTTGCAAGTTGCAATGTTTTCACGTGGTTGAAACAAAGACAGTCAGATTAATCTAGCTCAATTGGCTTTAAGATGCAATATTATATGCCTGATGCTTTAAATGTTCATTAAATCACACGACAATTATCACGCTACTAGGACACAAAGATCCACAATGTAGGTGACTGTGTTTTTTCCCTTGCCAGATATTGTTTCCATACTAATGAAGATCTCTTTCATCAATAGAATATCCTAGAACACATATGTTGGGAATCTTGGGGGGGAATTCTGCAACCCCTTGCACTATAATAAGACACTTATTTGGAGATGAAACAAGTAGGTCTCTAATTAATGGGTTGTAGTAAGGTCCGTGGATTTTATCCAATCAGTTTGTACATGTGTGACTCACTTAAGAGCCTAGTTGACCATGTTGGATACTATAGATACCGTAAAATGGACAGGCTAGCGACTTTACATTAAAAACACTAATTTTCATCTATTAATTAATGGTTTTTTAATCATTAATTAATCATCTATTTTCTTCTAAATTCATTCCCCAAATCATTTAATCAAATTCCCAAAATTAATTAAATAATTAATTTTATTTAATTAATTAGCTTTAATTCATTAATTATCATTAAATTAATTAATTAAACTCAATTTCCTATAGTTTAAATTCAAATATTTAAACTTACTAATTAAATTCTTCCAATTGAATTAATTTCAATTAAATTAATTTGATTTCATCAAATAAAGCAATTCTTAATAAAAAAGAATTCAATTATCTCACATGTTGAAAACACTTATTAAATAAATGAATTAAATATTCATTTATCTTCAAATAGATAACTCCAATTAGATCACATGGGTTACTCCACCCATCTCTCCAGTCCACATGGGTAACTTCACCCACCTCTTCAGTTCAAAAAGGCAACACATAATTAGCTCTTCAGTTAACCAAACTCTATCTCCTCTTTACCAAATAAAGAGGTGGAGTTTACTGAGGACCTCTCCTGTTCCTTTTGATCTCAACCTTTCATCTCCCCATCTCTGGGATTGATCTCAACTGTTCATATCATCACCAATTCATATATAATAAACCCTTCATAACCATTTGAAGGGTCTAGGATTTCAAGCTCTCGTGCACCATTACTCTATCAGTTTGGTTCTAGCATTCAAGCCATCTTGTGACCACACACACACATTTCAATTATCAAATTCTTGAAGCTTCTCAAGTCATAGACGCTGCCCCACCAATACTGAGCATCAAGAACAGCATTTTGGAAGGAGTAGAGAGAAACAATAGAAGCTTCAAGCATCATGGGGTTTGCATTTATTTGTCTTCCTTTCTCTTGCTTGTACATTTTATTGATCACATTTATAGTATTCATTTAGTAGTCATTATATACCTAATTTGCATTCATTAGTGAAACCTTTGCTACTAACCCTCGCCTTTGGAAAGCTTTGGGAATTGGAAGAGAGGCGTACATTTTGGTGAACCCGACGTGAACAAACAACCCAAATATCTCTTGTAGACGAAGAAATGGATTGATCAACCACGGTCGTACGGTCGTAAATTTAAAAATCATACTTTTCTTTGACATTTGTATTATTTTGCAATTGCTGGTATTTTACCGCAATCGTCCATACTGTGCCGCAATCGACTGGTTTAATACTGCATTTGATTGCAGGCTTTCTTAGTTATTATGTCCATTTCTTGTCTTTTGTCTTCTGGTATTTTGCTGCAATTGCCCAATCCGTGCCACAATTGTAATAAGTTTGCCACATTTGTCTAATCCATGCCGCAATCGACAACATCTTGCCACAGTTGCCAGTTATTTATCGCAATCGACAGCATTTTGCCGCACTTGCTAGTTATTTACCACAATTGACAGAACATTACCACAGTTGCAAGAAGATTGCCACAATTGCAGGAAATATTGCAAACATCAGATCCAAAACTTCTTCCCATCTATTTCTAAATTGACATTCTTTTCGGTTTCTATGCAGGATTGGGTCAGAGTCACCAAGGACAGAGAAGGGTAAGTTTGGTAAGCATCATTCATCATTTCAAAGTTACTTATATCCTTATTTTGCAAATAATCCTTTTTAATACTAACTTGTTTAAACAACACAAAACTAAAAGGAATTCATTTGTTGATTTGGGTTTAAAAAGAACAGTGCTTGCAAAACATATCACACCTCATATTTTGGATTTGGGCTTAAAATTGACGTGGGGATTAAAACT
>MU227491.1:1453006-1468658 GCA_018584345.1 Thuja plicata
ACGATGGCATCAAAATCCTTTGATCCCAAAGCCTTTTGTCAATACCATCATCAGAATGGCCATGATACTGAGAAGTGTTATTCTCTAAAACATAAGGTTCAAGACTTAATTGATTCTAATGCTTTATATGTTGATAATTTTGATGGTAGTGGGAAAAAATATATCTCTCCTCCTAATCAAAACCTTTAAATCTATACAAATCCTTTGCCTACACATGATACTAATACTATTATTCAGCCATCTTCTGTGGATATTATTTATGATTCAAAGATGGATTATCTCACTCGTATTGTTAACCATGTGGAGCATGTTGTTTTGTCTCAACCTATATCTCCACCCCAGTCTCAATCTCAAACTCCTATTCAAGTTCCTCCATTTCAACCTCAACTTCAAGTTCCACCTCAACCTAAACTGAACCCTCAATCTAAACCTTCAAAACAACATAAGGATAAAAAACCCAAGGAACTCTCGATCACCTTTGATGATTCTAAGACTATTAAGGCCCCTGATGGTCCCCTCTACATTTATGATAGGATTTCTAAGATACCTACGTGTGCTTGTCTTGTTGATCCTACTTCCTTAGTCAATGTCATCACTGAAGAAAACCTTTTTATGAAGAACTTACAATGTGATTATTATGATACATCTGATGTGTGGATTCAAACTTGTAATGGTTTTCTCTATCCATCATTTGGTTCTATTAACTTACCTGTTGAAATTTGTGGTAAATTTGTGGACACTACTTTCATTGTTGTCCCTACTTCTGATCAATTTCAAGTTAAGGTTGGTTTTCCTTGGTTGACTACCATGTGTGTCATTGCTTCTCCTATCCACAAGCATATTAAGTTCATTCATGATGAAGTGAAGATGGTTAATCATAGTTTATATCAACCTTTTGGCCTAGGGATTGTGCTACCCTTGACTTCTTTTGGCCTTCATTACCTAATTCATGTTCTTCTTGACCTGATAACCTTTTTTTCTCATATCAAGCCTATAAACATCACAAGATTCTTGAGTTAATAATGCCTCAGATAGATCTTAATCATGGTCTTTTGCCTACACCTTCCATACCTCCTTTATCCATTGCTTCTATTTTTGTTAATCAAAATCCTAGTTTTGCTTTTTAGCCTACTGAGAGTCCTAGTAATCCTCCTATAGAACCTGTGAAGGAACTAGTTGTTGTTCCTCCTATTTCTCAACATATTTCAAACAAGACAAAACGTAAAAATCTGCCAATGAACATCGTAAGAAGCGTCGGGCTCACGCTAGGGCCTATGCCTCTGTTCTTCAAAATTCTTTACCTTCTTTTGACCAGCCTATCCTGATGTGTTAGATGAAGTTAATGTTAATAATGATGTTAAGATGAATGACTATGATGATTTTATTCGCATCTTAGATTCTATTTCAATTAATCTTGATGAAGAAGATACTGTTGATGATCCTATTGATGCTAATGATGAATATGAGCCTATTGATCTGTATACTGGTTTACCTCATATGCTTTCCACACAACTAATAATTACACCTAGTATCGAACATCTCGATTCTCAAGAGGATCCTTGTTTGGAACTAGATATTATTCCTATTGTGTTGGATATAGTCCCTCTTGCGAGTTTCCCACCTTCCCTAAATGATATTAATCGAGATGGGGAGAGTAGGTGATGCACTTGATTGGCTTTTCATCCATGGTAACCTTTTATGTTTTTGCCCGTTGTATTGTGCTTCTCTCGTAATGTATTTGCTAAATGTTTGTTAGATTATTTTATACGACCCTTGTTACTTTTTTGGTGCAAGGTGATAAAGGAATCAAACATGTTGTACTATTCTTCTATATGTATCTCTATTCTTCTATATATTGTTTTCATGTTATGTTGTACCTGTGTTATTGTTTGTAAATGTTTTCCTTGTGTAGTCTGTTTGGATTTGCGACATGGAAGAACTGATTCTTTTTGGTCTCCTTTTTGTGGTTCAAAAAGACTCTTCTTCACAACTCTTGTGTTTTCTTTCCTCCATGGTGATTGTAGTTCTACTTTCTTTGGGGAGTGATGTTAATTCATTTGCAATAATATCATATTTATATATACATATTATCTTATGATCATACTGACCCCACGGTAGGTAGATCCATTCTATGTTCTTTGTATGTTTATGTGGTATTTTCCTTGATTTGTCTTCGCTTGGTGGCATCTCGTAGTGGAAACGTAATCAGTGTAGTTGTTTATGTTTCCATTAAAGCCATTGCTCCTGTTAAAGTGTTAGCAATGACTTTAACATGGGGGCATACACTCTACTCACTTTTTGCACACACGCAATTTCAAAATATGTTCAAAACTTAAAACTTTTCTCCCTTTATGGATTAGAGACTAATCCTTAAAGCATGGATTTTTAACCCATAGGATCTCTTGATCCCTCCAGTTTTAATTTACAATGTTTTGATCCCTTAAGGTCAGAAGGTGTCTTTAAGCTGGATCTCTCTATGTTTTGACTTTGCTCTTTTGGAATAGAATATTCCTAAGGTTAAATCTTTGATGGGTTGACTAGTGAGTAGACACATTCACTATACGGTTCAACTTCATCTTTCCAGTTACACTATTTTTCTTGTGTGATTGACAATAGGACATAGGTTCTCATTGGGCGAGTTAATCACACCCTTTCTCTCTTTCACTTTGACTGGTGATGTCTCCCTTATTGTAATATATGGGTTAAAAAAGACTTGAGTCCTTGGGGGCTTGAGGATTTCTTTGTCCCTTTTGATTTCAATAAGATTATATTTTCTTTATAATCTCCTTTACCAAGAGTTTGCATCAAGTCCATACTCTTGCTAAAGTGGGGGCTAAATGTATCGTCAAAAAATGGAAGCACTTTCATTTTGGACCGGTTTAGCCCTCTGAGTAAGTGTTTTGGGTTCATGTAAGACACCTTGAATGGGTCTTTGACTTGGATCTAGATTTTCCCCTTATTTTACCCTATTTCCCACTTCTCTCTGACCTGTTTCTAGCATCCTAATTTGCAAATCTAAGATTCTTGACCTCGGGGTCAAGGTTGACCTTGACCCTGACCTAGGACATGGTTGAACTTGAACCTAACCTAGGTTAGAGTCAACTTTGACCCTGACCTAGGGTACAAATTTCAAGTTTCCAGGGTTTCCAGATGTTGGGCTTCTAAAATATTTAATTCCCGCTTCCGGGTCGGTTGTTTCGATCTACGAAGTAACAACTCTTGAAATTATATTTAATATAGGTCCACTTCTAGGGGTACAGGTCTAATTGGAATTTAATTCTCCTATGTAGGCCTCTCTAGAAAATAGTGCCCTAGATTGGTATATAAGGAAACCTTTCTCCACTCATTTTCTATAAGACTTGAAGCACAAAACCAAAAAGTGTGAAAGACAAGCTAAGAAGCAAGACTTGAAGCAAGGCAATAATATATTGAAGCAATCATCCAATCTAAAGCATTCAATAATTCAAGCACCTTCAAGCATTCAATTCATCAAGGAGATCCATTGGTATCCATTGAAGGATTCAAGCTCTATGGAGCCCTCTTGTTGAAGATTTCTCCATCCACATCCATGCAAGCTTTTTCCTATTTCAAGAGTCATTCAAGATTGGTGTTGAAGATCTAAAAGCAATTTATTTGAGACATCATACATCCTACATTCTACATTTATTTTGTGCATACATACTTGTGGATCCAAGGATTCGAATCCTCCATAAGGATTTCTATACAAGCAAGGTGAATTTGTGTATTTACTTTGTTTAGTTATGCAATTTCAATTATATTTTAAGGTTAATTCCAAAACCAAGGTTTGACCAAGGAAAAACCCTCCCCCCAACAAGCAAAACCATTTTTCTTTCAGGTATAGGTACATGTACCAGACAATGAATTTTAGATCAGATTTGGATACCCTTTTTGGCCAACTTTCAGGATCCGTGAACAGATTTTTCGTCAAAGCAGTGTAGGTTGAGGTTGACGTTTTGGGGTACAATTACACCCCCACATTTGGGTCAAGGTTGACCTGACTCAAAAAAGGAAAATATTTATGGGTTTTGTTCGTCTCTGTGTTTATATTATAGATCCGGTTGTAGAATTTCCCAAAACTCAACACAGACTTCAGAAAATAGGATTTTCCAGATCTATTATATTTTGAGGTTAGTACTTGTCTTTAATTTATTTCAATTAAGGATTTAATCAATTCAAATCTATTTACATAATCTGGTAATGTAAGGCTTTCTTCATTCTTCTTATTTCTGATCGATTGATACATTTGTGCATTAACCATTTTCTTATGGTTGATCAAAGTGGATCTTTCCTTTGTGAAATTTGGGGCTATGAATAGAATCTTATCTTCCCCCAAAACATTTAAACACATCAAAACCATTTCTCCTCATACAAATCCAACCAATCCATTTTTACCCTCTCTTGCATTTTCATATATTACAACTACGAGTTACAATCTGGTCGATCAGTTACAACGAACTCCTGCTCAGATCTCTATTCTAGATTTGCTAAAATTGTCACCATCACATAAGGAAATTCTCAAAACTGCACTTGTGGAAACTAATGTTCCCAAAGACCTTGATGTTGGTCGATTCCAAACCATGGCAAACCATTTGACATTCCCTCATTATCTATATTTTTTAGAAGATGACAAGGCCCTTAGTCACCTACATAATCAACCTCTCCACATAGAGGTCTTGATTCACACAAGTTGGGTTAAGCACATTTTGATAGATGGAGGCGTTGGTTTGAATATATGCACTCTCAAGCTAGTCAAAGCACTAGGATATTTTGAACACACCATTGATCCTCGAAAGAAGATCACTATTAAGGCATATAATGAGGAGGAGAGATCATCAAAAGGACTCATGGTGTTGCCTGTCAGAGTAGGCCCTATTGAAAGAAATGTCACTTGTCAAGTGCTTGACTTGCCCCTTGCATATAACATATTGCTTGGAAAACCATGGATTCTGTTATGCCCTGCATCCCCGTCCCTACATTTTGTGTGCAAAATGTTGGGTCCCCCTTTTTGCTTTTGTTTGCGGTTTTGCCTTTGTCTTTCTTTCCCTTTTTTTTTCTTTCTCCGGGGTTTTCTTCCCCGGCGTGTCGTCTTCTTGTTTGGTTTTCTCCTCCGGGACTCCAGTCCTGGAGGTTTCCCTTTTTGTTGGGAACTAGATTCTGGACTCCGGGATTATTCGCCATGATGTTCTTAGGAATATTATCACGAAGAATCTCTGGGCCCGGAGTCCGGAGGTTTTGCCTGTCCAAAGATCGCTGGAAGGGGGAGGATTTCCTTTTACCGCGGGTATAAATAGATGTTATCTGTCATTTTCACGTTTACCGCAATTAAAAATTTCAAGCACTTAGAGAAAATTAAAGAGCGATTTCAAAGCGATTAACAGAGCGTTTGCAGAGAGTTTGTGGTAATCAAAGCTTAACACTTCCAGTCATTCTCAGGAAATCGCAAGTGCTTCGTGGTGGTGCTCCCGACCGATTGATCGC
The DNA here is from genome assembly GCA_018584345.1 of Thuja plicata. Lineage (NCBI taxonomy): Eukaryota > Viridiplantae > Streptophyta > Pinopsida > Cupressales > Cupressaceae > Thuja > Thuja plicata. The sequence goes on from MU227491.1 coordinate 1,458,506, forward strand.
TTGAGCTCCTGTGGTAAATCCTCCCTTTCCTTCACCTTCTACGTTCTCAGGTTGGTGTTCCTGTTTCCTCCCCTCTCTGGCTTTCTTTGGTTTTCGTTTCGCTTTCGTTTGTCTGGTTTTGTTTATTTTTCTGTCTCGTCTGGTTCGTCCTGTTTCTGGTTTTGCCGCCCGTTGGTGGGTCGGCTCTACCAGAGGGTTGTCCACCCTCTATGCAGGGGTTGTTTGTCTGTAAATAATGTAAATAGTGTAAACAGTGGTCTGTTTGTAAATAGTGTATATATTGTACATTTATGTTTCTACCTTGTCTGGTTTTCCCACGGGTATCATCCCGTGTTGTATACTTGCGTATATATGTATAATAGTTGTATAAAACCCTTTTATATCTCCTTGTTTCTTTGTATATATCCCTCAGCTTCATATATATCCTTCCGGGTGGCTTGACAAGTTGGTCGAGTCCCCTCTCTATCTGGTTTTCTGCCTTCAAGTTCGCTTTGAGGCAGAAAACCACCTGTTTGAAACTCGGCTAGTTTCAAACAGATAGTTTTCTCTCTCCTCCATGAAGTCTGTCAGAGCCTCATTTACGTCCCATGTGTGCAATCAATTCCAGCCAAGTGGCTTTCCCTTTTCGCGCGTTCAGACAGTTGGCTCCACCGTCGCATCCATTTAATGCCAACGCACGTGGCGTCCACGTGGGCTCGACAACTTGCCTTTTCATGCATCCTTGCTAATGGTCATTTCTCCGGGATTCGGTCCTCTTACCACCATCCATCCCGTGTCTTCGCCAAAGCGTGATAAAATTCCATAGACTCAGATATGTTGAATATCTTAAGTTTACAGTGTTTTGCTTTTCGGGTATAGTTGCGTAAAACTAAATTTTTAGGAAAGGCAAACATCGCGGTGGTAAGATCTCCGGACCCCGGAGTAACTATTTTATTTTGATAAAAATATTCTGACGGTCTCTTTGTCTCGCAGGTTCCCAGACTTCATCTTCCAAACATGTCTGAAGCATCTGCATCATCTCCTCCCAGAAGTCCAGAATTACCAACCACAACCGAAACTAGGGCAACAGCAAAGTCAAAGATGGAGAAAGCCCTAGAAAAACTTCCCCTCACCATGAAGTTTGTACAAGATAATGCCATTGTGGGCTCAAAGATTGAGTCCAAGGTGAAGCTGATAACCGACGCCAATGTCAGAACTTGGGCAAAAATGCAGGCCCTGGTAAAGATAATGCACATCCAGCGACAGGCTGGAGACAAACTCGCAATCAACATCGGGGGTTCCAGAATCCTCCGGGTAGCTTGCTTCCCATGCTCCGTGCAGTCCCCGGAGCTCATCTTAACACTGGCTGCCAACTACAACTCTTCTGTCCGGGCCGTTATGCTTGCAGCTGCAGAACCCACGGGATACCCCACTCCACTGGTGTCCCTCGACCCAGTCACTTTCCAAGCAGGCCTGGGTATCCCACAATTTGATAGGGCCACGGTGGTTACAAGGATTGACGCCTTGAAACAATTTACACAACTGGAGGACGCGGCCCGGGTGTATATGAATATCAACTGGCTTAAGGCCCCGAAGAGGGACCCAAAGAGAATGAAGATAGAAATCTCTCGCTTTGAATTCAAGGAGAGCATCCAGATGGGTATAATAGCATTAGCCTGGGTATTTGGGCAACCCTCCGCCCAGGATTTTGCCAAATGGATGTACTATTTCCTCCTCGGCATCTCCACTAAGGGAGAATTCTTCGACTGGGCGACAATAATCTCCAATCATGTCGACTCCCAGTTCCTCCAGGCGAACAGGAAGAAGAAGTTATACATGTCTTCTTATGTTTTCTGGGCATTGGCCCAAAAGAGGCCCCACTCCAACGGCCTTCTTACAGACAGCATGCTCGAGATTGGCCCGGGACAAAAAGCACCGTGGGACCATTTCCCACAGATTCAATGGGAGGCCAGCTTCCCCAGTTTCTGCCGAGTAAATGATTCGTTCATTTACTATCATCTGCTCACCCCCACCCGAGATGTCGGATACCGCCTGTCTACTGAGACGATGAAGTTAGTTAGTAGTTATGGGCACTACTATATCCAATTCCAGTAGCATACATACATTAGGGTCGTCGGCTTCTCCGGAAAACCCTACTTGTTGCCCAAGCATTGTGGGGACAAGATCATGTTGCTGGAATATTACCGGCAAATGATGGAGTTATATACCTTCTTTGCACTCAAGAAGGTCCCCAACGTCTCGTTCCCAATCACCTGTGGGAACTACACCTACAGTCTAGCCACCGCAAAGGAGGCAGACAATGAACTGAAAAGTTATAACTTGCAGGAATTCTATTTGGCGCAAAGAAATTTTGATTCGCATGGCAGAATTGCAGCGGCACTGCCCCGGGCATCGGAGCCCCATCATATACACATGGAGGACTTCTGGGCTGATTGCCAGGATGACATGGATGTGCGCAGCCGGCACTATGATAGAATGACGGCTGGAATGATGCAAGAACTAAAGCTCTGAAGATTCCTATTGGGTTTCTCAGACACTGCCCCCACCACAGATCCCCAGTACAAAGAAAAGGGGATAGATAAAATGGCACTGCCAGCAATGAACTGGGCCGCCCAGGAGGGGCCCACAATTGAGGACTTCACCCGGGAAGTAGTGGAGCGAAGCCACGCCTACTTCAAGAAAGTGTGCCCCGGGAGTACTCGTCGGACAGCCCAGCCGGCACCAAGGCTAACTCAACCACCAGTACCAAGATTGACCCCGGGGGCCGGGACTTCTTCACATGGCGCAGATAAAGGAAAGAGAATAGATACAACCTCCTCTGCGCAATAAGTCCCTATAAAAGAATAGATCAAGCAATTTTTGGAAGCCTCCCAGCAGATGAGGGAGAAGTTAATCACGAGGCTGGCCACTCCCCCTTCTATGGCCGGACCAATTCATCCCCCTTCCTCCCCGTCGCTGGCAACCTTGATGGTGAAGGAAACGGGGGTGGATCCCATGGAAGCGGTAGCAATAGCCGATGCGGGGCCACCTTTGGTTACCTAGAGGAAGAGAAAACACATCAAGCAGCCAAAGGCAGAACCAGCGCCAAGGGCATCCCTCCCCAAAGAAGTGGAGATCCTTTCTTCTAGTTCCCCAAAACTGAAAAAAGAAGCAGAACAGGCAGGGGTCCTAGCCAGTCCCCCTCCGGAAGAGGAGTTTGAATTATTTGCAACTGATGAGTTCAGGAATCTACAAGGGGACAATACACAGACGGAGACAGAAGTCCCGGAGAAAGAACAAGAGGCTGCAGACCCAGAGGACCTGGAACAGGTACCTGCACAAGAACAAGGGCAGGAAGCAAAAGAAAAGGAGCGGGAACTGAAGATTATCTCCGGGGCTCAAGAGATGCAAGGCCCGGGAGTGGACCAACAAAGACTGAGCGAACAACTGGCATCTACTGGGGGAACCAAACCTCTGGGAATAACTGTAAACCCAGCCTCCATGTTCCAAGGGCCACTCCCGGGGGGTAACCTTTGGGCAGGTTATCACAGCGGCCCAAACTCTGAATCTTGGCCTGATACCTTCCCTACTACCAACAGAAGAAATCCCCGAAGAAGCCTATCAGGGTCCAGATCTGGTGATTGACATACAGGACCAGGCCGAGGAGATGGAAGTTGAAAAGGATGTTGCGGCAGAAGAAGTTGAGGCAGGGAGGACGGATGAAGTCCACATCACTGAAGAGCAACAACCACAGGACACCGGGAGGGAATCAGGAGAACAAACTCTGGCAAGAAGGCCACCTCTCCCTCCTCAGTGGCTGATAGAAAGTAGGAAAAGAAAAGCTCAATCCGCTCCAGTGATTCCCCTCTCCCTGGCCGAGATGATGGCCCAAGTGCAAGCCCCGCCGAAAGCAAAGAAGGCCCGGGCAGTTCATACTCTTTGAACTGGGCTGGGCGGAGAAATAGTTGTCGTTGTGGCAACACCACCCCCAGACATTGACAAAGCAACTGCAGACCCCACAGATTACAGTGTTGCAGAGGTGTCCCTGGGTAAAAGAGGAAAGCAAGGTGAGGTGGACTTGCTTAAGGAGGCAGCAAGGGCAGTTGAGGCCCGATATGAAAAAGAGGCTCAAGGCTGAGAAAGAAAAGAATGCAAACCTTATGGGGTTGCTTACTGAGCTGGCCTGACCCATCAATGCGGCTCCTCCGGAGACCTCCACATCAGAAGAACTACCGCAGAGTGACATAGACTCCCTGCGAGTAATGAAAAAGAAGGCCCAAGCAGTAGATGAATGGGTCGCCCTACAGATAGGAAACACCCAGGGTTTCCTGGTGTCCACTCTCCCAGATTTATACACAGCCCAACAAATTATTCATCAGGCGAAAGCTCTTATCGAGTAGTGGGAGAGTGACAGCAAAAATTACCAAGAGTGGAAGGTAGAGCTCGAAGAGCTCCTCACCTTGGGAGAAGATATAGTGTCCGAATCTAAAATTTTGGGTGAGGAATCATTTGATTTTGTAAGAACTCAGCACTCCGGACTTGACCTCACATTGGAGGTAACTAAGCAACTAGTAGAGTCCTTGCAAGAAAAGGTAAATACTGTGAAGTATTCTTCTAATTTATACAAGTCTTATGTAATAAAGGTTTCCGGGGCTGATCCCCTTAGTACATATACTTATACCCCCGAAGATTCAATTTTGGGGAGTTTTGATGAAATAATGAAATCTTGGTATCAATCCCCGGAGGGGTTGGATGGGGCCTAGATGGAAAGATTAACCAAGATGATACTTAAGGGTCATGACGCTGCAAGGATGGCAGATGAATTCAAAGGAAATGTTCCAGACCTAGGGGAACAGGTTGAAGTGACCAGGCATAGAAGGGCCAGCCTGAAGAATGTAGATGAGGATGGCATTTCTCACCTCCTCCAAGCCTTTAACGATAATAAGCAACCTTGAGCTTTCTCCGGGGGCCGGGGAGAACTCAAGTGTTTGGCATTCTTTATTGAGTATTCTTTATTCTTTTGAGACGTAATTTCCCAGATCCCGGAGTCCCGGATCTAACAATTTTGTATTCTTTAAAGTGATCAGTGTCCCGGTCCCCAAGGCCGACCGGTCACTTTCAGAAGCGGTTAATAAAGGTTGTCAGAAGTTAGTTGGCCACATCAAGGGACGTAGACTTGGCAGTTGGTCTTCTGACAGGGTGGTCTTCTCAAGGCGCCGTTCGGAGGTACACCTGGCACATTGGAGACAGGGTGCCGCATTTCCCATTTATGAGGCATGTTGCCTCGGTCCTCGAGGGACCTACTTCCTTCCTTTCTCCTTTCTGGTTCTCTTCTCGAGACTGATTCTTCCGATGTATATTCTTATCTTATTCTTCTGACATGACAGACCTATTCCGTCTCTAGGTCTTTTGTAGGGTGGCGCAGGTAGTACCAGCCCCCAGATATTGTATTTTATTGAAACAAAATGTAAATAGGGTTAGGCTTAGAGAGTTGTATAAATAGGCAAATCGGCCCATTTTGAAGGGTCAGCGAAATTGATGATTTTGTTGTCCATAGCAATATGCAAAAGCGATTTTCTCTTTTTAAGTTGCAGAGCTCAATGCTCCTTTGTTCTATTTTCAATAGTTAGATGCTCCCCTAGAGCCGCCATTGTATCACGCACCAGTGCTTGCTGGACTAAACATTAATGAAGAAGGAAGAATTCTTGGCAATGATGTTGTTGGCATTCCTGCTTCTGAGTTAATGGTATTTCATGTTTTGATGTTCTTTATGTCTTTTACTCTGGTATGTTAAAGTAGATTAATGACCCCTTTACTCCCGCTACTGATTGAATGCTAGCTTATGGTTATGTTTTTCTTCGGTATTTAGTGTAGTCCACAGAGTATTATTGATGTTCCGGACATTTCAGCAAGACTATAGTTAGATGAACTATTTCTAACCCTGCAGGATCTTTTTCATTTTATTTGCTAAGTGTAGAACGCTCGGGAAAACCTTACTTTGATCGAACCTCCGGAGAAGATGAGTTGAAGAAACCAATTATCCCCCTCAAAAATAGTCACCTCTCCCAACCGAGCCCCGCACCGTCTTGACCCGACACCCAGATGCTTGAAGGCCCGGAGGATTTATTTCCCCCGGACAACCTTTGCAGGCGGAGTTGGCCGATTTCCCCAGAACCCGGTGACAACTTATGACTGTTGGTGGACCCGGTCAGCAAAACCCCGTCAACAGATTCATGATATGCATACAATCCCCTCCACTTATCATTAATGTATGAAATTTATGTACAATGGGGTAGAGGTGTCTATTCCAGCTGACAGTGCCTACTCTTGTAACACTCTGAAATATGATGACAGTATGGTTCCACACAACAAGAAGGTGTCCCAAACTCCTGAAATATATCAAAAGGAATTAATGAAAAGCTTTGAGGAAAAACTCAAGGCCAATAACACAATCATGGGAGAATACCAGTTAACGTCTCTTCTTACGTATCCTAGATCCTATGGTATGCCATCCTCATCTTTCCCAACTTCAATGGTACACAAGTAGAAATACATGAGGGGACTAGAATGGTAAAGGCATGTGTGTCTCTTCTAGAAGAGAATGAAGAGAAAGTTGTTCTTTCCTAGCTATACAAGGATGAAGAGCAAGATAACAAAGTAAAGCATGTGGAGATCTGCCCATGTAAGTATGGGAAAGGATATCAAATTATGAAACAAATGGGATACAAGGTAAAGGACCCTTGGGAAAAGACAAAGGTCTTGTAGAACCCCTTGATGATGAATTTTGAAGTCCCACACACATGACTGGCATGAGGTGCCATGAGAAGAAGATCCATCTTTCTCCTAATAATGACCATCCTAGTATCTCTCACGCAGATGCATATGATACAAATACTGAAGATGAGACCAACAATACTCCTCTCCCTTTTGAACAATTGATGCATTCCACCATGGAAAATCTGACATATCAAGGGGAACCTTATGTTCCATCATTTTACAAAGCTTCCTTTGAACCAAATAGATCCAGTGCTTCAACAAATGTTACAGAGATATCAACTCAAGAATCAAACATGCACTCAGACACAAAAGATAGACATCCTAACTGGGGGCAGCTTGTCTTCACCTCCCATGTCCTTGACTTACCACACTTCTCAAATGATGGCGTGCATGCTATTGAGGAGTCTTCTCCTCATGCCTCTCAAAAGTCAAAGGATGATTCTACTCAGTGTGGAACAAATTAGCAACAAGAAAAAAATACCTATCTCAATGTCCTAAGGAATCTCTGTCACTTTTTAGAAAATAGAGATCATGCTCTTATCCAATTTGACTATGGACAAGATAATAATTTACAAGAACAACATCCTAACTAGGAAAAACTGTGGCCCCTACGCATGTGTTAGACTTACCTCACTCAATTAAATGAGTATGAATGGGATTCTTTCTATGATGCTACCATGGATATTGAAGTGGATGTAATTCACAAGTTTGCACCTCATGTCCTGCATGGAGAACGTGTTTGCATCGATGGACCTCTAAGTGAACTTCCTGAACCAGAACCCACCCTCATTCCCAATGATGATTCTGAAGAGGAGGGAAGACCGCCTCTTCCACATAACACAAATTGGAATTTTGGGAGAGATCCCAAGAATGCTCTTACATCCGCTACTTAGGACTGGGATTCCAATTGACGCTCTAGTCATGCCGCCACATCAACCAATAATAGAAGTGGTCTTGCCTCCATTGGTTATAGGCATGATTTCACCGATGAACAATGACAACAATGGGATCAAGAAGTAGAAGAAGAAGAGACAACTTGGGATCTTTGATATCTTCAAAGACTGGACATGGCTCCTCGCCCCCGTATCCTGTCTTCAAGAATCTAGGTTATGCCAATGAGTGTTCTCCTAGAATGCGTGGCTGCTTGAGAGGCACAAGAGGATGCTAACACTAGGTCAAAAAAATTGAATCTGTGTACTACCAACAATGACTCCGCTAGAAGTGTTAGGACAAATCGTAGTCCTGGAAATCCTTCAAAGAGTGCTATCATAGATCTTCTCTTACCTGTTAAAGACCTTGATCCAGATAACTTGGTGCTATCCTTGGAACCTATTGGGTCTTTACCTCTTGCTCACACTGAGCTCATTGAATGGAACCCAAATGAACCTTTGAACCTCATCTCTTCTCCTAATGACTACACTTTGGCCTGTTACCTAAATACCATTGAACTCTTCACCTCTTCCACCAGTGCAACGAGCGTAAACATGACAGAGGGGGACATCAAGTTCCTCAGCCTAAAGCGAAAAGATAAAAAGAAAAAAAAGGTATGATGGTGAAAACCACTTTGTGGAAGTATCAGAACCAAAAATAGTAAAAACAAAAGGTGTATCCAATGGTGAAAACCTCTCTGAGGCACTGGAGGATGGGGAACTTGATCTCCTTCCTAATCACCTTCAATAAAGATCATCAATGCTGATAGAACCAATACAAGAAGTAAATATGGGAATAGTAGAGACACCTCAGTTAATCCACCTAGCACAATCTCTATCTGAGAAACAAAAGCAATAATTTACTCAATTCTTCATGAAAAAGAAAATCAACTTTGCTTGGTCCTATTCAGACATGCTAAGACTAGACACATACCTGATTATGCATCATTGTCAATTGCTAGAGGAATTAAGCTAGTCAAGCAAAAGCTTCGCAAAATGCATCCTCATGTGGCATTGTTATTCAAAGTAGAATTAGAGAAGCTACTGAAGGTTGAATTCATATGTGCCATAGCATACGTTGATTGGATTTCTAACATTGTCCCTGTCACTAAACATGATAAGTCTATTCGAGTTTGCACAAACTTCAGGGATTTAAACAAGGCTTGTCCTAAGGATAATTTCCCATTACCTAATATTGACATGATTGTGGATCTCACGGCGGGTTATGATATGTACTTGCTAATGGATGGTTTTTCCAGCTATAATCATATAAGAATAGCTCCTAAAGATCAAGAGAAGACTGCTTTCACCTGCACTTGGGGCATGTTTTGTTGGAATGTCATGCCTTTCAATCTCAAAAATGTTGGAGCAACATATCAATGAGCTATGACTACTATATTTCATGATATGATGCATAAAAACATGGAAGATTATGTAGATGACACCCTGGAAAAATCAGCAAGGAGATCTACTCACCTAGAGGGTTTAGAGAGGATTCTAGACCAAATGGAATAATTCAAGCTTAGACTGAATCCTAAAAAATGCGCTTTTGGTGTAACTTCTGGTAAATTTTTGGGATACATTGTTTCAGAAAAATGAATTGAGGTTGATCTCGAAAAGGTAGAAGAAATAATGGACATGCAGCCTCCTCGCAACATCCGTCAAGTTAGGACCCTGCAAGGTCAACTCTAATATATTAGAAGGTTTATCTCCCAACTTGTAGATAAGGCACAACCTTTTACAAGAACACTGAACAAAGGATTTACATTCCAATGGGATGAAGGGTGTGAAAAATATTTCCAAAAAATCAAAGAATATCTAGCTAATCCACCCGTACTAATGGCACCAATACCAAAGAAGCATCTTCTCCTCTACATTTTAGCTACCGACACATCCTTGGGAGATTTACTGACACAACAAGATGAAACTAGAAAAGAAAGAGCCATATATTACATAAGAAGAACCATGGTGTCCTATGAGCATAATTACACTATTGTTGAAAAAGCTTGCCTTGCTATGGTTTTTGCTTCTCAAAAACTAAAATATTACATGCTGGCACACTTTTTTAAGCTAATTGCTAAGATAGATCCTCTCAAGTACCTGTTGAGTAAAGCAACTCTCACTGGAAGGTTGGCTAAGTGGGTTATGATCCTCAGCGAATTTAAGATTGAATATGTAGACACCCTAAAATGGACAGGCTTGCGACTTTACATTAAAAACACTAATTTTCATCTATTAATTAATGGTTTTTTATTCATTAATTAATAATCTGTTTTCCTCTAAATTCATTCCCCAAATCATCTAATCAAATTCCTAAAATTAATTAAATAATTAATTTTACTTAATTAAATAGCTTTAATTGATTAATTAAACTCAATTTCCTATAGTTTAAATTCAAATATTTAAACTTACTAATTAAATTCTTCCAATTAAATTAATTTCAATTAAATTAATTTAATTTCATCAAA
>MU227491.1:1509429-1527937 GCA_018584345.1 Thuja plicata
CAAAGTTGACCAATCAAAATCACTTTATCATCTCACATGGATTGAGAGGAATTGCATCTCCACCATTGATCAATCTCTTTTGCCTCTTAATCTCAACCACTCATTCCTTGGAATCTCTTATAAAAGGAATAGCTCCCTTTCTCTTTCACAACAAGAAGATTTGGAGTAGGGTTATTATGCTATTTTCATTTTAGAGCTCATTAGTGCATTCATAGTTTTTTTGCTTTCATACTAGTTTCTTGCATTCTTGCATTGTTAGCTTCATTTCTTAGCTTATATGGCATTCTAGTTTATTTTCATGGCTTAATATAGATGCATTGTTCTTCTCATTTGATAGCTTAATCTTGCATCTTAGTTCTATTTCTTATAATGTTATGCATTTCCATTTTTAAGCTTTCAAGAGCAAAGTATGCAAGTCTATGCATCTTGCTCATCCTCTTTGCATTGAATCTTCCATTTTGGAGTAGTCAAGTCACCGATTTCTCTATGTCCAATCTGATGGACAACTATGAGAATCATACTCGTTTCAACTAGGAAGAAATAAGCCGATTTCAAGGGTTTTTATGATAATACTTTGAATCTTATGTTTTTACTAACCCCTTGATATAATGGTTTGTTGAAGTGTTTGGTTGCAGATACTGATCACACATTTTACCACACATAGATGGGCCTAAGAATAACAAAGATCACACAACCTTGAAAAATCCTTTCTTGAATCACGAAAAAGGTGAATCTTCAAATGCAAACAAAAACAATAACAAGGGAAATAAGGTCATTTTCTCCTTCAAGTCCTCCATTGATAGATTCTCAATTCCTTCACGCACATTTATTCTCACCCCTGGTATCACCCATTCCAACACTAACTCCAACTCATAGAGGTTTTCTTTGTCTATCTAATTGCCTCCATCAATTTCCTTATTGTTCCAGTATCTTCTCCCAATTCCAATCCCTAGACCACCACTAGGGAAATCACATCCATGTTATTTTTATAATAGTGCCTTGCGCCATTGAAAACCTCACCTAGAACTCCTTGAATGCTCTGAATAAACTTCACATCTCGGTAGACAAAAAGATGTTTCAGTCTTTTCTCTGTCATTGGTCTAAAGAAGGATGCTTGTTGCCTAGTTGACAAAAGTATGAATTTAGCCTCCATTCTCACCAATCTCCATTAGCACCTCCACAAGGATGAGACAATGTAAACCCCACCACTATTTTCCAGACCACACTTCAAAAATGTCATCGATAATGCTCTTTTAATATCTTTAATAATTCATCCTATAACACAAGTTTTTTTTGCTAGGAGCATTAATTATTCTCACTTACCGCCTTTGTGAATGATACCATTCTTCAATGCAAAGATTTCAGAAATCTTCAATCCTAATTTCACTGCACGTTTGGAATGAGATAGCCCATTTTGAAAGGCAATCTACCTCTTTATTACACTCCCTTCGCACATGGCTAATTTTAAAATCATCAAAGGTGGCCAACTCTTGTACTATGGTGGAAATGAAGTTTTGCAAATGCCACACTTCATATTTCCCATTCATTATCGCCTATATAATTATTAAGGAATCAACCTCCAAATGAATTTTGGATAGTTCCACAAATTTTCCAAACTTAAAACCGCCATCAATGTTGCGTTCGCCTCCACTATATTATTTGTTTCATCATCTAATTTTTTTTGCACCTAACGCCAAAACATTACCTTTCCAATCTCTAGCAATAAAACCCGCTCTCAAAGGCCCATGATTTCCTTTAATTGCTCCATCTAAATTGATCTTGCACCATCCCTCTAAAGGTTTCTCCCACACCACCTCCTTATTTAACTTTGAAACTGGCTCCACCTAACAAAACACCTCAACAGTCCTGATGCTAATACTTGGCCAATTCATTTTCTATCGTTTATCATCCACAATATAAGGGATTTGAGGATTAAAGAATTGAGAGGCTTCCACCCCAACCACTTCTTCAATTGAATGATTTATTCTGAACAATAGCCTCTCCAAGGATTCATTTTTGTCTGCAAAGATTCACCTATTCCCCTCCTTCTAGATCTCCCATATTACAATTGAAGGACTTATCATCCACACACTAGAAAGTGTCAATTTCCAACCATTAAAGGGCTAGCTCTCAAAGACCTTTATGGTTTTAGGCAGAGGACTTTACCAACCTTAATTCTGTTTCAGCATTGACCAACACTCTAAGGCAACCTTACATTGAAGTAATAGATGATCCACCGTTTCCTCAACAACATCACACATAACACACTTTGATGGCCCAACAAAATCGAGCCTTTTCCTCCTCTCCCCAATTAGAATTCTACCTAATTGCCAGCCACACAAAGACTCTCACCTTAGGTAAACATTCCTTCCCCCAACATAGATTGGTCGGACATTGTGCCTCCTCTACATTGCCTTCTAAAATCTGATAACCAATCTTGACCGAATACTTACCATTCGAAGTGCCACACCAAACCGCCTTATCCTCCATGTTAGTGATAAATACCTTCCTATGCTTAAAAATATCCCGTATTAATTCTTGGTGATGATTTAAGAAATTCTCATGCTTTAAAGATCCCCAACCCCATTCTTTGCCAAACTCCCCTTGTAGAACTTCCATATAATCTCGAACTTTGTCTCCCCACCTCTTTAGGAACAACAACCTTAAATCATGTAAGTCCTCATTTTCTCTTAGAGTAGGGAGACCTTCCCAAGAGTGATCCCAAAACTTTGCCTTTGCCCTATTACCTACTTGCTAGGAAATGTGATTTATAATTGTCGATCTGCAAGAGACAAAAAAGTTCCATATAGCAGACCCTCTAAGGGGATTACACATTGTAAAAATTCTCTGTGGTTCCTCTGAATCTAGATATTTGGCCTTCAAAATCTTAACCATAGCTCATCATGATTAGAATATAAATTCCAAAAACACTTCCCACCCAAAGCATCATTCATTATCTGCCAGTCCCCGAGTCTTGCACCACCCTTATTTTTGGCCTTGCATATTTTATCCCATGCTAGAAGGGGAATTTTATCTTTCTCATTTGCACCATTCCATAAGAATTTTCTCATATATTATCTTATAATCTTTGTTATTTTCTTCGGAATCTTTAGATACATCATAGAGAATATAGGTATACATAATATAATGAATTTTAACATTAAAATTCTACTTGCTTAACCTAGCCATCTACTTTTCCACCCATCCATTCTTCTCAAACAACAATCCACTAGATGCTTCCAGAATCTAGACCTACAAGCTCCCCCAAACAAAGGAAATACCTAGATATTTTCCTCGGAGGAATCCCACTTTCATTCCAAGAATATTACAGATTCCCTTTGTTTTTGACTAGCTGAATTAAAAAAAAAAATCTATGATCTCCTTCAATTTACACACTACCCAGACATCCTGCTGTACTTACCAATGATTTCCCTCATTGTCCCGACTTCCCTAAAGTAGCTTCGCCCATAAATAATGTATCATCTACAAATTGAAAGTGAGAAATCAGATCCACCCCTTAAACAACTTTGACGCCCTTCCCCAATTTGAAAATAATATTTACTCCATCCCAATTTGATCAACTTCTATCACCTAGGGGTCCCTCTCCCTTACCCTCGTTTCATTTATTTCTTTACTTAGGTAGCTAAGGCTCACTAAAATTAACATGCAAAAATAAAATAAGAATATTAAAAAATAGAATGTTTCCATATAGGAGTTATGGAAGAAAAAGGGTGGAGAGCGCTGATCCGATTTGTGGGAGTAGAAAGTTGAAGGAGAGCAACACGTCAAGTCAACCGAGGCAAAAAGGTAAAGGATAAGGTGGAGAGGGAGCATAGTAGGTAAACAAGGCGAGCCTGGAAGAATTGTAATCATGGATGGAGTGAAGGAATGAATTTTGGAGAGAAGAAATGACGACGCCGATCAATGGAGCGACGCCTCCGCAGTGCTCAATCACTGCGGGGCTCCCCAATGCAATTAAGCCTGCCCGATTCGGGCGGCCAGATTATTCAGATGGGCATCAATGGGCACACCCACAGAGGATGGTTGTGGGTGGAGGAAGCAGGAACATTAGCAGCAGCAGCGTCTCAATTTTCCCTTCAATCTCCTCCAGGCAGGGAGAGCTTGGGCCGGATTTTTGCGGACGGAGGTCAACGAGGTTTGTGTCGAAATTGCATGTAGGCAGAGGGCGAACAAACTGTAGCAGAGAGAAAGACAAGGGGCAGGGGAAGGGGAAGGGAAAGGGAAAGGGAAAGGGGAGGGAAAGGATGGAGGCGGCTTTGGAGGAGCTGCTGGAGGAAGATGAGGAGGAGACTTTGGGAGTGCTGGGACGGATGGGAAGAGAGGAAGAGTGGGATTGGGATTGGGGGTATTTGGTGAGGGAGCTGGGGAACAGGGGGGAATGCGGTAAGGCCATGCAGTGTTATGAGTGGGCGGTGGCGAGAGAAAGGAAGAAGAGCGAGCAGGGGAAGCTGGCGAGCACCATGATCAGCGTGATGGGTCGCCTGGGAAGAGTGGATGTGGCGCGGCAGGTGTTCGAGCGGGCGAGGGCGCAAGGCTATGGTACCACTGTGTATGCCTTCTCTGCGCTTATCAGCGCCTACGGCCGCAGCGGTCTCTGCAACGAGGCCATTCGAGTCTTTCGCCTCATGAAGTCCTGTGGCTGCAACCCCAATCTCGTTACCTACAATGCTGTTATCGATGCTTGTGGGAAGGGTGGCTTTGATTTCAAGCAGGCTCTGCTTGTTTTCGATGAAATGATAAGGGAAGGGGTGGAGCCTGACCGAATCACCTTTAATTCTCTCATTGCCGTGTGCAGCCGTGGGGGACTGTGGGAAGAGGCGCAGGACATGTTCAGGGAGATGCTTTATCGGGGAATCGATCAGGACATTTTCACTTATAACACCCTTCTGGATGCGCTTTGTAAAGGAGG
The DNA here is from genome assembly GCA_018584345.1 of Thuja plicata. NCBI lineage: Eukaryota > Viridiplantae > Streptophyta > Pinopsida > Cupressales > Cupressaceae > Thuja > Thuja plicata. Next base: position 1,514,360 of record MU227491.1, read on the forward strand.
CCAGATGGACCTCGCTGCTTCCATAATGTCTGGCATGTCTCAAAGGAACATTCTGCCTAATGTAGTTACTTACAGTACTGTCATTGATGGCTATGCAAAAGCTGGACGCCTTGACGAGGCATTGGACATGTATCACGAAATGAAATATTGTGGCATTAGTCTCGATAGAGTTTCTTACAATACACTCTTGTCTATCTATGCCAAGTTGGGTAGGTTTGAGGAGGCTCTTGCTGTTTGCCAGGAAATGGAAAGAGCTGGTATTAACAAGGATGCTGTAACATACAACGCTCTCTTGGGTGGATACGGAAAACAAGGAAGGTATGATAAAGTCAAGGAGCTATTTCAAGAGATGAAGATGCACTCCGTCTCTCCTAATGTGCTCACTTATTCCACTCTAATCGATGCATATTCCAAAGGAGGACTGCAGGCTGAGGCTTTGCATATTCTAAATGAGTTCAAATGCTCTGGTTTGAAGCCTGACGTGGTGCTTTATAGTGCGCTCATTGACTCTTTATGTAAGAATGGCTCTGTGGAAGAAGCTCTTGCTCTGCTCGATCAGATGACAAAAGAAGGCGTGATGCCAAATGTTGTCACTTATAACTCTATAATTGATACCTTTGGGAGGAATAGTCAGGTATGTTTCATTGCACACGCAGGCTTAAGTCTTTCCAACAGTACCTGGGTTATGTTATTTTATCTCTTCATGAAGTCCAATGTTTTATTCTTCATCTGCTTCAGATCCATCCTAGAAGTTGTAGCGACGGTTCCAGTGCGCTGTCTATAGAGAATAATGTGCCCAGTAGTTCTTCAGAGGTTGTAGTAAGCTGGAGTACAAAAAATTCTCCTGAAGACAAAAGCGAGGCATATGATGCAATAGCAATGTTTGAGCACCTTGGAATCGAGAAAAGGCTTCCTCTATCTCTTGCCGAGGACATGAAACAGAGGTCTAAGGAGATTTTGTACACCGTCAAAATGTTTCATAAAATGCACGAATTGGGAATCAAACCAAATGTAGTCACATTTTCTGCCATTCTCAATGCTTGCAGGTACAGTCCAAGTCCATTTCCTTTTTCTTTTTCTATTGCTAGATTTATTTGTTTTGAATATTTTTCTTCAAGTTGCAAACAATTGCAAGAATTAAAGCGACTGATGGACATCTCTGCACGGAGGCTGTTGCCTAGACTTTTGTACACCCAAAATTTTAAACTTTTGTGTTAAATCTAACATCTGGCTTTCTGAGAGTCCTCCTCCTGATGGGTGTATATGTGGTTATCGTCTGAAGCCTCCATTTATGAACTTTATCGCAGGTTGTTGAATATGTGCCCCATTTGCATTATCATCAAATTCATTGTGAGCGTCAAAGTTCAAATGGTCATGCGTCATTCACAAAGTCAAGCTCAGTCCTTGTCAACAAATTTTGAAATGCCCTTATGTATGTGTGCTCTGAAATATTGGCAAAAACACAAAAATTATTAAATCTTGAAAACTACAAAGTGCAAAGAGAAACCATTTTAAGAGCATGTTTGTGGTACCATTTTGAGCAGTGTGGCCAATTTTAACGAGGATCCATTTCACCATTTATGAGATTTTAATACTTGCATTTTTATGAGCCCATTTTTAGGCAGTATTAAAATATCCATTCCCAGTGCCTCGTCATGGATAAATGTGGATTACCATAATGTGTTATGGTTACCCCATCCCCCTTGATAGCCGTTAAAAATTTGAAAGCCAAATCATTTACCAGTAACTACTTGTGAAGAAAGATGCAAACGCAGTTGCAAGAATGTGTTGAGGGATGGTTGATAGAATTCCTTAAAGCAAGATTTGAAAGCATTGATAGGTTTTACAAAAATGCCTCAAAGAAGATTTTTGTATGGCATGCCATGACTGCTATCTGCATAAAATGAATGTGATGAAGAGGCTTTAAAGCCATTGTAAACTGCAGAGCCCGAGTTTTCTCATGCATGCAGCCAAGAACTGAAGGTTTTCATCAAAAATGTTAATTGTAATCACTTTGTAAGTACGCATACAAAATGTGTAAGTTTAGACTAAGCAGCTGAAGTGTTTGGCAGGAAACCTCAAAAGGATGGCATTATATGGAATGAATGATTGAACGATTGAAACAAAATGTGTTTACTAAAAAATGCTTTAAAACTTTCAGGCTAACATAGTGCAGCAGTGTGGAAGCCTTGGGAATATGGTATGAGCATCCATCAAAGCATAAAGGATAAAGAAACATCATATACAAAATGTAGAAGTACTAACAAGGGTATCTCTATCCAACAATGCGCTTAAGGGAATTTTTGTCAGATATTATAGTTAGAAATGTTCTTGTGGACATGCATACAAAATGTGGAAGTAGAGGCAAAGTGTATCAAATATTGGACAGCGTCTTCCAAAGTTATATCATTTCATGTTTGCAATGATGCAGGAAATGGATTTGTTGAAAAGGCTTTAGAAACTTTCAAATGAGAGCAACTAGTGGATACAGAGAGGCTACGGGGAGATTGATTTTGGCACTAGATCCATTTGACACAATGCTTCACAAAAATATGACTTCATGGAATGTCATGAATGTAGGATGTGCACATAACAGATTCTTTTGAAGGCTTTGAAACTCCCAAGTAATATGCATTTCAAAGGCTCATAGAAATTGGATCTATTGAAATAGCTTTTGAAACCATTTAGCTAAAATGCAATAGGCAGATGCAGAGGTATTTTATAAATAGATTCAAATGGGGTTTACATCTAGAGTCACAACAAAACCCATACAATTTTCCAAAGAATGAAGTGATTTGGATGCTGTCCGAGATTTACAATGTGTCTCGTTCCTGCACCTTGGAATCCATTGGAGTAGAAAATAAGTTGAAATGTTTCAAAAGAACATGAATGTCCTTTCACTTCTGAAATGGTTTTAAATTCAAATTCGTAGAGCAGTTGAATGGGTTCCCAAGTTCAGTTGGCATCTAACATACAAGCTACCAAATATTTGTAGAGAAAGAAGACCGCGAAACAGTTATAATTGCTTGTGAAGTAACAGAGAGGTAAAGAAACATCATATGCAAATCAGGAATTTATGAGTGGCACACGGAATTTGGCAAAGAAGTTCGAAGAAATGTGCTTTTGTGGAGTGCTATGATTGAAAGATATTCACAAAATTTGTTGTTTCAGTTATCTTCAAAATGATTTTGTTGAACAAAACATGGAAAAAGCTAATGTGGAGCAATGCCTCTGTAACCGAATGCATCAATGGAATTTTCAAGGAACTTTTCAGACCTTTCACGATAGTTCGTGGAAAAACCATTGTATATGTGAGTTTGATAGCACAAGGATGCATGTGCCAAACAAGTACTCATGTGTGGAAGATAATAGCTCATTCATATGGGAATGTTACAAACTTTGTTGTAAGTGAACATATTTCAGAGGCCTGCGGATATTTGGACACAAAAGAATATCACCAAAAGACTCAAATAAGATATTTGGTTAATGACTTCGGAATGTAAGTATTATGTCAAAGGTTTTAAAGGAAAGGATGATAGAATGAGACGTGTTGGGGATATCAAGAGAGCTAATAGAACATAATGAAAATATGACATGCATGGTTATGGAAAAGAAGATTTTCAAACTCTTTGATGTGATGCGAAATTCAATGACAAGGATAAACAATGAAACATTGGTCAGTGTTTTCCTTGCAGGTGGTTTGTGTAAGGCTATTGGATAGAAAATAAAAATGCTTTTATTTGATGGGTGGAGAATTTCACATTGCTCTTATAATGGATAATTATTGATTTTATTGGCATGTTGACTATCTTGAGGAAGCTCCAAAATCTATCACCAAATGCCACTTAATTCTGTGATGATCGTATGGATTCACATTCTATAAGAATGTATTACGCCTTTGACTGTGAATGGATATTCCTTATGCCAATGGTCAATGAACCAATTTATGGGTATTTTGCAACGCTCGATCCTTTACATCTTTTTGGAGAACCTTAGAGTTTTCCTTTCCTTTCCGATGCAAAAATATATGTTTTGTCTTGTCAAATGGCTAGATGGTGAGATGATTGTATGAGTACAAACGACGTAGATGAAGATGGAAAACTACCTCGACAAAGTCAATAACTTGGTCTTCCTTCAAAGTTGCAAGTTTCTAATTACCTTTTTGTAAAAAGTGACTTATGTCACTTATTGTAACTAAAGTTAGAAATTGGACTCTTTTTGCACAAAAAAATATAAGGTTAATAACTTAATTCAATTTGCGCAAAAATGAGTTGGTTATGAACCCAGAAAAGAAAGTAGTGCAAGGAAGTTATTCCATAAGCCTATAAATACAAGGCTTTTACAATGAAAAAAATGGACTTTTCAAAAGGGGAAACTCTGGCGAAATTCTCAGAGAAACTTTCAATGACTTTTGGTTTCACTTTATGTACAAAAGGGTTTGAGATTTTATAATCTCATTAACATAATAAGGAATGCATTTGTTCGTATGTTCTCAATGTTTTTCTGAGTTGTGGTTGCTAACTTTTTGTATGTTGAATTAGTGATCCCTTTATGCATCTATGTGAATCATTGTAAACTTGATGATAATCCAATTAGCATTCATTGCATCTAAGTGTTGCTCATAGGGGAGAAGCATCTGGACTTCCTAGGAGGTCATTCATCCCAGTAGTGCTCTGCCTCCAGTGTGCTTTGTTGAAGTATGTAGCTTCAGAAGATTTTTTTTGTATTATCTTCACTTGCTGGTTACTACCTGTTTGCAGATGCTGTGTATGGTTGATACTTTCAGCGCTCAAGGTTGTGTGTATTTCCACTACAGCTGAGACTCTTATCTAAAGAATATTTTATGACTTGTGTCCATCTTACATGGAGGTTGATGTGTCTATGCTTGGAGTTTGAAAAGTCATCGCGGTTAGTATGATGTGTCATCACGTGTTCACCCAGGAGACTCCCGCGATGGCGCACAAAGAGTTGTCTCTTGCATCTGTATGGACGGGCGTTTCAAGAGAGATTTGAATCGTTTGATATTCCGTCTTCTCATTCTAATGGATTGGCGGTATCTTGGCTCGGGCTTCTTATTTTCTATTTTATCTCTGTTCCATGTTTGTAAACACTGTTTTGGAGTTCACGTATTTTCCGTCTTTAAGTTTTCAGTATATGTTTCCTGGTATCTCTGCATATTATTAGTATTGTTTGGTGCTCAGTATTATGTTTGGTGTATCTTCAGTTCAGTGTGTGTGATGTTTTCTTTCTGAGTTTGCCGTGAAGGGTCTGTATGAAACTTTGAGCATTTATATTGGATATTGTGTATAAGGAAGTTCATTGAGATTCCTTCATTGTAAGGGTTGAGCATTGCTTGCATATATAGCCTTGAGTCTCAGCAATTTTGTAAAAGGATTGTATTTAGATTTGATATCTTAATAAAAGAGATCATTTTTGTGGTGTGGCTGGGTTTTTCCCTCGAGCAGGAGGGTTTTCCCAGGATATATTGGTTGTCTTGTGTTGTGTTTCTTTATGCTCTTTGTTTATATGCAATTCTGGTTCAAATTTTAATATGCTTAACCATGGAGTTCCCCTAAGATCAAACTGACTTAGCTTGCTACCACATATGCAAAACCTTCAGCAAGTGTTGTGCCTTTCTGCAGTGTGTCAAATTATTTGATGTTTCATCAGGGTTCAATTGTATAGTTTTTGAGTCAAGCTCCATAGTGTGAGGGTGTTGAGGTGATGATAAATGTCATGGTTTCCAAGGCACAAATAAGCTTCTTAAGCTTGGTACTTTTCAAACCTTAGAAACTCTGAATTCCACAACTGCAATCAACATTCTGCATCTTTATGTACCGTAAACTCAGAGGAATTCATGTGGTTTTGCTCAAGGAAAGTCTTAATTTCCGCAAGAAACATTCTTTTCTTGGGGATTTAAAAAATGGTTTTTAAACTTGAAACTTTGCTGAGGATTAGACATTTTAAAAAACCAAGTGAATTTATTCAAAACTCAGGAAGACCCAAGGAAAGTAACAGTTGCAGGTACTTTTGGTCAAGCAAAATGCCTCACCTAGTGGCTGAAAGAGATTCTGGCAAAATCTGACTAGCCACTTCTTAGGCATCTGTCCTAGATGTAGTATAATCTAAAACCCCTGTAAAACTCCATGACATGCTGGTCTAGCATACACTACAGGCTAATAATTTGGATGCTGATAAGGGGGCCACAACAACTTGATGATTCTCACTAGCAGACATTCCTAGAGTCAGTTAAGGGTGAGAAACTGAATGAAATAAAACTTAGCCTTAGTTTTTGCTAGTTCCACGGGAAGATTGAATCGAGACCAAATTAAATAGATTTCTGCGTCTGTTCCTTAAATTTTCTCCTTTTCTAAGTTTTCTTGAATCTTAATATAATAATATCAATAGGCCTTCAGTTCGACTAATATTTTTCGAACTCAAACGAATAATAGGACTTAATTTCATAATTGGAGTAAAGTCGGTCTGTTTAAGAGGCCTTAATATCAGACACTTCAAATGCAGCACAAAGTTTGAGTCCAACAACCCCATTTTCACTTCATAATATTAATTCAATATGATCTAAAGTCTTTAAATTATATCTTCATACTCTTGACAGCTGTATATCTATGAATAAAAAACAAATCACATTACATAGAAGCAAAGTTTAAGACTTAGATACGAATACAAATTATCTAATCATGCATGTGAACCAATTTACACTCAGGCACAACCATATGTATATTCTGACATCATTCAACTTTGAGTGCTAAGGATGATTTCTGTTGGGTTTCCTAATCAGACTTTCAAGCTGAACAATTAATGTAGAGTTCTACTTTGTAATATAAACAAGTTATAAAATAAATCGAATCTGGCCTACTTAAAGCTTTAACTCAGCAATCTCAGAGACTCTTTGTAATTGTAGGTACTAATTATGCAGTCTTCGATTGGGTTATACATTATTTAAAAGACCTTGTAGTTTATATGAAGGAATGAAGGAATTCCCCCTCCCAACATTTTCCCATCACAAAGTAAGCTAAAATATTCTTTCACATGCTTTGCATTCATCGATATTGTAGAAGAAATATGAAGAGCTTACATCTTATGTGTGTTATTTCTAAAATTCTAACCACTAATGTGTTTAATCTACTAACTAGAAAAACAGAGTGTAAGGGATATAGTGATGCAGTCAAGCTCGGAGGATCCAATAGAGAACTATCCAAACTTGCAGCCAACAACAAGAACAACAACGGAAACCAAACACAACACAGATATAACAACTTATATCAACTTATATATTATTTCTGAATCTCAATTACATGCAACATGCCGGGCTGTAAGGCCTTCCCAGTTACGGCCAATACATCAACAAATTCAACAAGATCTCGCAAGATCCAACTTCACCAGCCTACCCTACAGCTAAGTGGAAGAAACAAGATCTAAACTTGTGCTCGCAAGTCACCAAGCAATCTTACAAGTTTCTCTATTACCCACTTACTACTGTCTACTATCAGCTCCCTCTCTGCTCCTCTCCCTTGCCTCCTCCTAAAATGCTACCTACATACTTCTTACATACAAAATAGCCATAAGTTGGCTTCACAAACAAATTTTAAATGACAGTCGGCCCAATACAATACACGATGAATCATATTAAATGACCCAGTCGCCTGCAAACAAATAATAAATACATAGAAGAAAGCACCAAATCAGATTTAGGTCCACACAAGATCCAATCCAACAAATCCGCACGCTTCGAAACTCTGCACGATCCCAACGCCCCCCCTCAAATCACAGATGCCATCTCCAATGTCCGCCCAATCTATAAAAGCCAGTCGGTGAACTCATCAACCGAGACCTCCAAGTCGGTACCGAGTACAAACAAAGCTATTGAGCCCGTTTGGTGAACCAGCGCTGCCAACAGACACCGAGTCCGTTCGGTGAAGCAAAACTCCTTCCACTGAGCACTGAGAACCGAATCGACTAAGAAACAACCATACTCCATCGAGCTCTGCCAACTAACCTACCGAGCACCAAACAGATCTTAAACATATTTTTGGTCGACACAAGATTGCCAACTTCCCTAGGATGCTCCTGTATCAGACACCCTAGGTGCGAAAAGATGTTCTAGCAGCTCCACGAACATCTTCTGGGATTCACCACATAGATCCCAAACCGATTCTTGATATACATGTCCTCCGAGTCCTTAACCGATACACCCATGCCTTGGTTCTTCTTTTGCTTGCTCTTACCACTAGGACTCTCTGAAGTGCCTTCAAATCTCTGAACCTTAATGTCTGCACCGACCCCTGCAGTCATCTCAGATTTTCTACCAAAGCTCAAGTTCCTCCTTCCTTTGTCTTCATCCATCAAAGGAATCAAAATAAACTTCTGTCCATCTTTCAAGATAGTAAAGAGGTTCCTCTTACAGTCATGAATAACCTCTCTATCATACTGTCAAGGTCTCCCAAGTAAAACATGACAAGAACTCATCTCCACAATGTCACATAATACTTCATCCTTAGAAGAACCAATGTGAAAACTTACCATGCATTGCTCCTTCACCTCTACTGCATGATCTTCTTGTAACCAACTTATCCTATAAGGACAAGGATGTTTCAACCTCCTTAAACTAAGCTTCCGAACTATCTCCTTAAACCAAGTTATCAGTACTTCCTCCATCAACAATCACCTTACAACATTTACCACCAGATTTACACACAGTCCTGAACAAATTCTTCCTCTGACATGAATCAACTTGTTTCGTGGGCAGCAATGTTCTCCTAAGCAATAGATTCACACCTTCCACTTCAGGCTCATTCTCAGCAACTTCATTCACCACAATATTTCAGTGACTACCGACCTTATCTGCACGGGGACATTCAAATGACCGATGTCCTTCTTCACCACAGCGATAACAGGTACCTCTGAATACACCTCTACCTGCCCTTCTCCTCGGTTCAACAGGTTTTGGTTCCTCCTCAACTCTCGGTTTATCCTTTACCGACTGCTCTTGCTTCTCTTTCCCTCGGAAGTTACCTTGATGTCTCCTTTTCAACTTATCTTCTGCATTCAGTGCATACTGATAAGCATCCTCAACCGAACCAATATTCAACATACCAATCTCATCTTGGATATTGAATCTGAGACCATTAACGTATCAGGCAACCTTTTCCTTAGAAAGCTCCCTATGTCCAGATCTAATAGTCAGCTTGTAGAACTCCTCGGTATACTCTTTCACACTGAGATCTTTCTTCTTCAGATTCTGCAACTTCTTAAACAACTCAAGTCCATAGTCGGTAGGTATGAACTTAGCCTTCAACCTTGCCACCATTAATCTCCATCGAGTGATTTTCATCTCACCTTCTTCCTCCCTATCTCTCTGTAACTCTTTCCACCATAAGGCAACATGTCCTTTAAACTTAGTTTGTGCTAACCTCACTCTAAGAGGATCTCCAATATCTTCCAGCTCAAAGTAGTCTTCTGATTCACTGATGCAATCAATCAAGTCTACGGGGTTCAATGTACCTGAATAATTAGAAACTTCCATCCTATGACTTGTATTCAATCGAGCCATAGGTCTGTCCAACCGATCAGCTCTGTCATCTCTACTATGTCCAGCACCTTCGGTAGCAGCTTCAAAATCTTCGGCAGCTTCCTCATAGCCATCCCCTGTTCCAGGGTTCCTCTGCAAACCAATAATAACCCTCATGATTTCGGCTACCATCTCAATCTTCATCGCCACAATCTCAGATCTAAACCTTTCTGTCACTTTCAATTCCACCTCATCAGAGAGATCTGCAATCGCCCTAGGGTCCAATCTTCTTGGAGGCATCTTCCAAGATCTTTAAAAACCCTCTGCAACAAATCCCAACCAACCACCTTGTGACACCCTCTGAACTGTCGGCAAGTCAGATTGCAACCTACTAACTCGCACAAACAGTCAGATAGATTTCACAAGTGTAGGAACACGAAACTGCAACCTTCACTCAGACCAACCATATCAACCTCGCCCTGATAACGAACCTGGGACCTGTGGGTTATGGGCTCTGATACCACTTGATGTAGTCAAGCTCAAAGGATCCAATAAAGGACTATCCAAACTTGCAGCACAACAAGAACAACAACGGAAACCAAACACAACACAGATATAACAACTTATATCAACTCATATTATCTCTGAATCTCAATTACATGCAACATGTCGGGCTGTAAGGCCTTCCTGGTTACGGCCAATACATCAACAAATTCAACAAGATCTTGCAAGATCCAACTTCACCAGCCTACCCTACAGCTAATTGGAAGAAACTAGATCTAAACTTGTGCTCGCAAGTCAACAAGCAATCTTACAAGTTTCTTTCTTACCCACTTACTACTGTCTGCTATCAACTCCCTCTCTGCTCCTCTCCCCCGCCTCCTCGTAAAATGCTACCTACATACTCCTTACATACAACATAGCCACGAGTGGACTTCACAAACAAATATTAAATGACAATCAGCCCAATACAATCCACGATGAATCATATTAAATGACCCAGTCGGCTGCAAACAAATAATAAATACATAGAAGAAAGCACCAAATCAGATTTAGGTCCACTCAAGATCCAATGCAACAAATCCGCACGCTTCAGAACTCTGCACGATCCCAACAACCCCCCTCAAATCACGGATGCCATCTCCAATGTCCGCCCAATCTATAAAAGCCAGTCGGTGAACTCATCAACCGAGACACCCAAGTCGGTACCGAGTACAAACAAAGCTACTGAGCCCGTTCGGTGAACCAGCGCTGCCAACAGACATCGAGTCCGTTTGGTGAAGCAAAACACTCCATCCACCGAGAACCGAGCACCGAAACGACCAAGAACAACCATACTCCACTGAGCTTTGCCAACTCACCTACCGAGCACCAAACATATCTTGAACGTATTTTTGGTCGACACAGGATTACAAACTTCCCAAGGACCCTCCTGTATCAGACACCCCAGGTGCGAAAAGATGTTCTAGCAGCTCCATGAACATCTTTTGGGATTCACCACATAGATCCCAAACCGATTCTTGATATACATGTCCTCCGAGTACTTGACCGATACACCCATGCCTTGGTTCTTCTTCTGCTTGCTCTTACCACTAGCACTCTTTGAAGTGCCTTCAGATGTTTGAACCTTAATTTCTGCACCAACCCCTGAAGTCATCTCAGATTTTCTACCAATGCTCAAGTTCCTCCTTTGTCTTCATCCTTCAAAGGAATCAAAATAAACTTTTGTCCATCTTTCAAGATAGTAAGTAGGTTTCTCTTACAATCATGAATAGCCTCTCTATCATACTGCAAGGGTCTCCCAAGTAAAACATGACAAGAACTCATCTCCACATTGTCACATGATACTTCATCCTTATAAGAACCAATGTGAAAACTTACCATGCATTGCTCCTTCACCTCTACTCCATGATCTTCTTGTAACCAACTTATCCTATAAGGACAAGGATGTTTCAACCTCCTTAAACTAAGCTTCCGAACCATGTCCTTAGCAACCAAGTTATCAGTACTTCCTCCATCAACAATCACCTTACAACATTTACCACCAGACTTACACATAGTCCTGAACAAGTTCTTCCTCTGACAAGAATCAACTTGTTTCGTGGGCAGCAATGTTCTCCTAAGCAACAGATTAGCACCTTCCACTTCAAGTTCATTCTCAGCAACTTCATTCACCACAATATTTCAGTGACTACCGACCTTATCTGGATGGGGACATTCAAATGACCGATGTCCTTCACCACAGTTATAACAGGTACCTCTGAATACACCTCTACCTGCCCTTCTCCTCGGTTCAACAGGTTTTGGTTCCTTCTCAACTCTCGATTTATCCTTTACCGACTGCTCTTGCTTCTCTTTTCCTTGGAAGTTACCTTGATGTCTCCTTTTCAACTTATCTTCTGCATTTAGTGCATACTGATAAGCATCCTCAACCGAACCAATATTCAACATACCAATCTCATCCTGGATATTGAATCTGAGACCATTAACGTATCAGGCAACCTTTTCCTTAGAAATCTCCCTATGTCCAGATCTAATAGTCAGCTTGTAGAACTCCTCGGTATACTCTTTCACACTGAGATCTTTCTGCTTCAGATTTTGCAACTTCTTAAACAACTCAAGTCCATAGTCGGTAGGTATGAACTTAGCTTTCAACCTTGCCACCATTAATCTCCATCGAGTGATTTTCATCTCACCTTCTTCCTCCCTATCTCTTTGTAACTCTTTCCACCATAAGGCAACATGTCCTTTCAACTTAGTTTGTGCTAACCTCACTCTAAGAAGATCTCCAATATCTTCCAGCTCAAATTAGTCTTCTAATTCACTGATCCAATCAATCAGGTCTTCGGGGTTCAATGTACTTGAATAATTAGAAACTTCCATCCTATGATTTGTATTCAATCGAGCCATAGGTCTGTCCTACCAATCAGCTCTGTCATCTCTACTATGTCCAGCACCTTCGGTAGCGACTTCAAAATCTTCGGCAACTTCCTCATAGCTATCCCCTATTCCAGGGTTCCTCTGCAAACCAGTAATAGCCCTCATGATTTCAGCTACAATCTCATTCTTCATCGCCACTATCTCAGATCTAAATCTTTCTGTCACTTTCAATTCCACCTCATCAGAGAGATCTGCAATTGCCCTAGGGTCCAATCTTCTTGGAGGCATCTTCCAAGATCTTCAAAAACCCTCTGCAACAAATCCCAACCGACCACCTTGTGACACCCTCCGAATTGTCGGCAATCTACCTACTACCTCGCACAAACAGTTAGACAGGTTTCACAAGTCTAGGAACACGGAACTGCAACATTCACTCGGACTAACCATATCAACCTCGCTCTGATAACGGACCTGGGACCTGTGGGTTATGGGCTCTGATACCACTTGATGTAGTCAAGCTCGGAGGATCCAATAAAGGACTATCCAAACTTGCAGCACAACAAGAACAACAACGGAAACCAAACACAACACAGATATAACAACTTGTATCAACTTATATTATCTCTAAATCTCAATTACATGCAACATGCCGGGCTTTAAGGCCTTCCCGGTGACGGCCAATACATCAACAAAGTCAACAAGATCTCGGAGGATCCAACTTCACCAGCCTACTTGTTGATGCGAGTTTTGTACCACTACATAACATATAGGATTTAAACACTTGATACAGGATATCAAGCACTCAACCCTCTCTTGAAAAGCATATACTCACGAAGGACGTGAGGAAACACTCCAAGGTTCCTTACCTGTGGATCCTAACTCAGTTATATTGATGTGATTTGCTGGTAATCACGTCGGCGGGCTTACGTTGTTCATTCAAGGACTTCGGATTCTGGCTATGATGGTGATGGATTCTAACCTTTCAAGGTATACTCGACGATTCAATCTCCCTAGTTTACATCACTTCCAACTTCATTCCAATCTCTCACTACTCAGCTACTCACTGCCTTACTACTACTCCTATGGGATGGAAAGATTAGCAAATGGACGGGGATCAAACCTAATGAAAGCTTGCCAGCGGCGCTACCTCCATAGATGCAATGATTCTA
>MU227491.1:1531096-1574364 GCA_018584345.1 Thuja plicata
AAATATAACATTTAAGTATAAGTCACATACTTTTAATTTCTTATACTTTAAGTTATATTTGTATAAATACCTTCCAGGATGTTTGAGATAGGTTTCAGCTTCATAGGAGTTAAGGTGCAGATTATAGATTTTGGGGTTTTTTGAAATATTTCAGGACTTAGCCAAATTTCAGGATTCAGCACGCCTTCAGCAAAGCTACCTCCCATAATCTATTTCGACTTTCTAAGATCGAATTGAAGCTGGAACAAGGATTCCTAGAGGGTTTAAACTTGTTTCATCACGAATCCTTTGGTTTTATCCCACATTCCGGAAAGATTTAACACAACTCTTGCCCATGTTTCAGACAGACATGACTTCTCAGCAGGCCAAAATTGCCCAAAACCAACTCTAAACTTCACTTGTCGGACCAAAGGGGCTTGAAAACTGCCGCCAACTAAGACTACCTAAGACCACTACTCCTACTGCTTGCGAAAGAGGGGGTCCCCATTTGCAATGGGGCGATGGTGTGAAAACGTCACAACACTACCCTACAGCTAAGTGGAAGAAACCAGATCTAAACTTGTGCTCGCAAGTCACCAAGCAATCTTACAAGTTTCTCTCTTACCCACTTACTACTTGCCTGCTATCAACTCCCTCTCTGCTCCTCTCCCCTGCCTCCTCCTAAAATGCTACGTTCATACTCCTTAGATACAACATAGCTACAAGTCGGCTTCACAAACAAATATTAAATGACAGTCGGCCTAATGCAATCCACGATGAACATATTAAATGACCCATTCGACTGCAAACAAATAATAAATACATAGAAGAAAGCACCAAATCAGATTTATGTCCACACACGATCCAATGCAACAAATCCGCACGCTTTAGAACTCTGCACGATACCAACGATCCCCCTCAAATCATGGATGCCATCTCCAATGTCCGCCCAATCTATAAAAGCCAGTTGGTGAACTCATCAACCGAGACCCCGAAGTCGGTACCGAGTACAAACAAAGCTACTGAGCCCGTTCGGTGAACCAGCGTTGCCAACAGACACCGAGTTCGTTCGGTGAAGCAAAACGCTCCTTCCACTGAGAAGCGAGCACCGAAATGACCGAGAACAACCATACTCCACCGAGCTCTGCCAACTCACCTATCGAGCACCAAACAGATCTTAAACATATTTTTGGTCGACATAGGATTGCCAACTTCCCTAGGATGCTCATGTATTAGACACCCCAAGTGCGAAAAGATGTTTTAGCAGCTCCACTGACATCTTCTGGGATTCACCACATAGATCCCAAACCGATTCTTGATATACATGTCCTCCGAGTCCTTAACCAATACACCCATGCTTCGGTTCTTCTTCTGCTTGTTCTTACCACTAGCACTCTCTGAAGTGCCTTCAGATCTCTGAACCTTAATGTCTGCACCAACCCCTGCAGTCATCTTCGATTTTCTACCAATGCTCAAGTTTCGCCTTCCTTTGTTTTCATCCATCAAACGAATCAAAATAAACTTCTGTCCGTCTTTCAAGATAGTAAAGAGGTTCCTCTTACAATCATGAATAGCCTCTCTATCATATTGCCAAGGTCTCCCAAATAAAACATGACAAGAACTCATCTCCATATTGTTACATAATACTTCATCCTTATAAGAACCAATGTGAAAACTTACCATGCATTGCTCCTTCACCTCTACTGCATGATCTTCTTGTAACCAACTTATCCTATAAGGACAAGGATGTTTCAACCTCCTTAAACTAAGCTTCCGAACTATCTCCTTAAACCAAGTTATCAGTACTTCCTCCATCAACAATCACCTTACAACATTTACCACCAGATTTACACACAGTCCTGAACAAATTCTTCCTCTGACATGAATCAACTTGTTTCGTGGGCAGCAATGTTCTCCTAAGCAATAGATTCACACCTTCCACTTCAGGCTCATTCTCAGCAACTTCATTCACCACAATATTTCAGTGACTACCGACCTTATCTGCACGGGGACATTCAAATGACCGATGTCCTTCTTCACCACAGCGATAACAGGTACCTCTGAATACACCTCTACCTGCCCTTCTCCTCGGTTCAACAGGTTTTGGTTCCTCCTCAACTCTCGGTTTATCCTTTACCAATTGCTCTTGCTTCTCTTTCCCTCAGAAGTTACCTTGATGTCTCCTTTTCAACTTATCTTCTGCATTTAGTGCATACTAATAAGCATCCTCAACCGAACCAATATTCAACATACCAATCTCATCCTGGATATTGAATCTGATACCATTAACGTATTAGGCAACCTTTTCCTTAGAAAGCTCCCTATGTCCAGATCTAATAGTCAGCTTCTAGAAGTCCTCGGTATACTCTTTCACACTGACATCTTTCTGCTTCAGATTCTGCAACTTCTTAAACAACTCAAGTCCATAGTCGGTAGGTGTGAACTTAGCCTTCAACCTTGCCACCATTAATCTCCACCGAGTGATTTTCATCTCACCTTCTTCCTCCCTATCTCTCTGTAACTCTTTCCACCATAAGGCAACATGTCCTTTCAACTTAGTTTGTGCTAACCTCACTCTAAGAGGATCTCCAATATCTTCCAGCTCAAATTAGTCTTCTAATTCACCGATCCAATCAATCAGGTCTTCGGGGTTCAATGTACCTGAATAATTAGAAACTTCCATCCTATGATTTGTATTCAATCGAGCCATAGGTCTGTCCTACCGATCAACTCTGTCATCTCTACTATGTCCAGCACCTTCGGTAGGGACTTCAAAATCTTCGGCAACTTCCTCATAGCTATCCCCTGTTCCAGGGTTCCTCTGCAAACTAGTAATAGCCCTCATGATTTCAGCTACAATCTCATTCTTCATCGCCACTATCTCAGATCTAAATCTTTCTGTCACTTTCAATTCCACCTCATCAGAGAGATCTGCAATCGCCCTAGGGTCCAATCTTCTTGGAGGCATCTTCCAAGATCTTCAAAAACCCTCTGCAACAAATCCCAACCGACCACCTTGTGACACCCTCCGAACTATCGGCAAGTCAGATTGCAACCTACTACCTCGCACAAACAGTCAGACAGGTTTCACAAGTCTAGGAACACGGAACTGCAACCTTCACTCGGACTAACCATATCAACCTCACCCTGATAACGAACCTGGGACCTGTGGGTTATGGGCTCTGATACCACTTGATGTAGTCAAGCTCGGAGGATCCAATAAAGGACTATCCAAACTTGCAGCACAACAAGAACAACATCGGAAACCAAACACAACACATATATAATAATTTATATCAACTTGTATTATCTCTGAATCTCAATTACATGCAACATGCCGGGCTATAAGACCTTCCCGGTTACGGTCAATACATCAACAAATTCAACAAGATCTCGCAGGATCCAACTTCACCAACCTACCCTACAGCTAAGTGGAAGAAACCAAATCTAAATTTGTGCTAGCAAGTCACCAAGCAATCTTACATGTTTCTCTCTTACCCACTTACCACTATCTGCCATCAAGTCTCTCTCCGCTCCTCTCCCCTGCCTCCTCCTAAAATGCTACCTACATACTCCTTATATACAACATAGCCACAAGTCGGCTTCACAAACAAACAGTAAATGACAGTCGGCCCAATACAATCCACTATAAATCATATTAAATGACTCAGTCGGCTGCAAAGAAATAATAAATACATAGAAGAAAGCACCGAATCAGATTTAGGTCTAAACAAGATCCAATGCAACAAATCCGCACGCTTCGGAACTCTGCATGATCCCAACGACCCCCCTCAAATCACAGATGCCATCTCCAATGTCCGTCCAATCTATAAAAGCCAATCGGTGAACTCATCAACCGAGACCCCCAAGTCGGTACTGAGTATAAACAAAGCTACTAAGACCGTTCGGTGAACCAGCGCTGCCAACAGACATTAAGTCCGTTCGGTGAAGCAAAACATTACTTCCACCGAGAACCGAGCACCGAAACGACCGAGAACAACCAGACTCCACCGAGCTCTGCCAACTCACCTACCGAGCACCAAATAGATCTTACACATATTTTTGGTCGACATAGGATTGCCAACTTCCCTTGGATGCTCCTGCATCATATAGAATGTGTTTTTTTAATGGATATAGAGGACTAGAGAAGGCTGCAGAGGTTTACTGAAGGAGGTTTGGGATGCATGCAAACTTTCTGCTAACTTTTACTAGCACTTGTGACCCATTTCCAGCTGTTGTAATTTGTTGCTCGCATTGGTTACCTTTGAGAGGCGCTGGCGGCCTTGTTATCTGAAAGCTGACATTGTCCGTATGTTCCAACACTTTTTAGATCTGTTATTGTAGTTGGCATTGGGAAATGCAAAGGTGGCATGAGATGTAAGGATGGAGCATTTGTGCGTAGGGCATGTGTAGAGCTTGCCTTGATCAAGCCTCTATTTTGTATGTTTCAACATAGAAATAGGGAGGTTTTTGGGAGTTCGTAGATTTAGTCATAGGTGTAGATGTTGTGTGTCTGACTTGGTATCTACAGGGTTTTAGTGGAGAGTGGCAAAAATGAGAAGTGTGTATATGTGCTGGACTAAGTTTTCAGTTTGGTTTCAGGTTCAAGAAGTTGGTTCGCTAGTATGGCAAAATTTTGTAATGGGGTTTTCGGTTCGTTAGTACAAAAACAATCTCTCTTTCTCTCGCTATATATATATATATACCGATCCTAGTTCTGATATAGGTTTAGTTTTGGGAAAGAGGGTGCGACAATTTTTTTTGCTTGGGTTCTGGTTTAGCATATATATATATATATATCAATATTATAAAATTATAAATTTATATATACCACCCTCTGAGCCTGCATAAAGGTGGATTTCGTCAGAGGTTGTTGCAACGACCCTTGTACACATGCATGTTAAAGGTGGAAGCATAAACAAAACATGTGAATTGTTTGGCAAAATGCCCCGAAGAGATGTCTCATGAATACCAAGATTGTAGGCTGTGCACAAATGCATACAAAATGTGGAAGCAAAGATTTGGGACATGAACTGTTTGACTCAATGCCTCGCTTGTCATTTGATGGAGTAAAATGATTGCAGGATTTTTGTTAGATGCTATAGTTATAAGTGTCTTGTTAGATAAACATGTAAAATGTGAAATCATAGACAAAAAAACTTGATTTGTTTGACATAATAGCTTAGAATGATGTCATCTCATGGGATGCGATGAGTGGAGGCATATTAAGGAGGAAATTAAATCGAGATACCTAGCTCAAGAATTGAATGCAATTGGTTGTTTATCTCCTCGAGCTTTGTGTGCCTTAGGCAATTGCTATAGCTTGTAAAAGGATCATGAGATTGCCTTGAAATCGTTTCAACAGACCATCTAAATTGATTCTCGTTTTACTTATGCTCATAGTCTGTGGCCATAAATATGTTGCTATGAAGGAGCTTGCAAATGGTGTTGCCTGTTATTGAATTGCATTGCAAATTGTCACCTTTTTTGAGCACCCACAACCATGGGTCCCTTTGGGTTCCCTCGAGTTCTTCTTGGGTTCCGCTCGGGTCCTTCCTAGGCGCTCGGGTTCTCTGTGGGTTCTACACTTCCGAAGCGTTCGATTTCTTTGTGGGTTCTACTTTGCAGAATCCACAAAGATACTACTCAAGATCAACTACAAATCTTCTTTGAGACATACAACTCCAACTCACGATCCAGATTCTCAGATCCAACACTTTGATCTGCCCCCTCAATCTGATGCTCTAAACTAAGAACAAATACCAATCTCCAATGAGAGACCCCACATTAATTACAACACAAAAATTAAATGTAGATGTCGGCCAGATCAGGATGAACAACTCGGGAAGAGATCACCGAGCAACAACAACCACTCGGTAAAAGCATGCCCGAGCAACAGAAACCAACTTGGTAAAAGCATACTCGAGCAACAAAAACCAACATACACCGAGACCCGTTGGTAAAGCAAGATAGAAAGAGTACTCGAGCAACTAGGTAACTGAGCACTTCACCGAGCAGTCTCCAAACAAGCTAAAGAACAAAAGCAAACATATTTTTGTTTGATACAGGATTGCCAAGGATCCTAGGATGCTCCTGCATCAATATATATATATATATATATATACACCTTAGTTGCAGGATGCGTGCCTTGCCCCTGCGCATCCAATCCAGATACGTAATGGTTTGGATGCGTCTAGATTCTCTAGAATGCGCATCCTGGACTGTATATTTCTTTATTTTTTTTGTATATTTGGCATTGATCAATGATGAAGTATCATACTATCAAATGATTTAGTTTTACAAATCTGTAAATTTTTTTAAATTTTTTGTGTATATATATATATATGTATGTATGTATACACACACACACACGTACCTGAACACATCCAACCCCCCCTAAATTTTCTTCCACTCAATCCATGTATTGGTTTTTCGTGCCCGCATGTGTACCCACATCTGAACTGGTAACTAAGATATATACATATACATATATTTATGCAGCCTAGAAGCATGAATTCAGATTAGAATGTCACATAGTATCATGTAAACAACAAAAACACCATAAACTTGTAATCATAACATCACGATCATACCTGATAGAGCCTAAATTTGAGCCTTGCAAAATTTGATTACCTAAGTGGATTTTCGGCCATATCTTGTTGTTTTTCTTTTTGTCTAGGTTTGGGGTTTAGGGTTTTGTTCAATTGCAAAATTTACAAGATAAACCTTAGGTTTTTCTAATTTGTCGTTACTTTTTGGTTCATAAAACGAAGGGTTGTTATGTCGTGAAAGGGGCCATCACTGTTATCCTAACGTTTTGTTTTTCATGACGGGTCGACTTTTTATTTTATTTTCCCTTCGTTTTATTTTCCCAAGTTAAATATGCCCGTGGTCGTGTTTTTTAGTGCCTAAGTTAAGGGTTGTGTGGTCGTGTTAGGCATGTCCCTTTATCTTTTCCAACGGCGGGCTATGTGGCGTGTTTTGATTTGTTCTTGATCCCGTGATGATGTCACAACTTGGACCCAGTTGATCGCGAGGAGATGCCATCTGTCATACTTTGGTTGGTCTGCGGTGTTACTTCTTACCTTATATTATGTATTGACGATCCTTATGATTAATTCTCGAGCTACTAAAGGGTTCATCTTTTAGCACATGCAAGAATTGAACAATGATCTTTTGTTCAAAGGAAAAGGTGTTCGACTTTTAACTCAGAGATGAAATGAACTACGTTGGTCAGTGGGTAAAGATCTGAAGAGATCAACGAATCTCGTGATCCCGCAATGACAGTTGTATAATCTTTATTGACCGTGGGATGGCGAGATATCGCTACGTGTCTTGGGCCAGCGGATAACTGAGAAGGTAGGATTGGGTGGTGGACAACTGTAGCAAAATGATTAGCCGTGGGAAAAAAATAAATGAATTTTATATTTTAGTTGCCAATTACATTGATGTTATCTGGCGGGTAACTAAAGTGCTCATCTTTTCGCACATGGTGATATTCAACGGAGATCTTTTAATCGGATTAAAAAAGGTGATCGATGTTTATTTCATAAAGGTGGGTCTATGGTTTGAGCGACAGTTATAGAGAGATCAAGATCAGAGGTTGTTGTGTTCTCGTGATCAAACCTGCGAGATGTTTAACCATCGCGGGATCACAAGATCTTGCCATGTGTCCTTGGTCGTCGAAGGCTGAAGAAAGGTAGACCAGATGACGAGGTGGTGACTGAGGTAATTGTTATTGGTTGTTTCATGGGTCCATTTGTCAGGTCAGAAGTCAATGCTAGGTTAACCATTGAGTATCGTTCGATGCACCAGTAGGGAAGGGATCGACAACCAGATTTCAAATTGCTACATAAGGATATTGCACATTGTTTCAAACTTTTATACAGTAAAAGGCAATTTGATTATATGAAGCATAGAGTTTGCGGGATAAGGATCAAGGATCAGAGATGTTAGTCTGCAAGCCATTACAACTTCACGTGATTCAAAACTTAGTACAAAAGAGAGTTGCAGGGATAAGAATAGAAATGTGAAGGGGCATCCATGAAAAGTCATT
Organism: Thuja plicata; assembly: GCA_018584345.1. NCBI lineage: Eukaryota > Viridiplantae > Streptophyta > Pinopsida > Cupressales > Cupressaceae > Thuja > Thuja plicata. The sequence continues at coordinate 1,539,132 of MU227491.1, forward strand.
TGATATGACATGCACAAAAATCAAAGGGTCACTTACAGCCGACAAATTCAGATCTTTAGACCTACAGAGGAGTGATAATGAGTTTTGAGACTGCTAAAGGAAAATCTGCAGAGTTACTGCTACACGCCAACAACTCACCTGACACTCAACGAGTACAGTCATGTGCAATCCCAAGAGGAGTATACAAAAATTGGAGGTTATAAGTAACCCAATATGATCCATTATCCAAATGTTAGCAAAAATGGATGTTCTAGAAAATGTTGATGATTTCTAGAACATTGCCAAATTTGTTAGGACGTAGTTACAAGAAGAATATTGGGATAAAGGAGAGGAGCCGAGTACATTATAGCCAGAGGGATATTCAAAAGGAAGTCCATAACCAAAGGGATATTCAAAGTTGAATGGAGCGACAAAATTTAAATCTACAAGCTTAATGCTCTCATACATCCCGACGATGACATTACAAAGAGAGACAGGATGAAGAAGAGGACGATGAAACCTCAAAATCATGCATTTTCCAGTAGGAATAGGTTTCAAAATCCTATAGAATCAGCAGAAGGGGATTTTGCGAATCTTGCATCCTGGCACTCTTTGTGTCATCAATATCAGGAGAAGCGGGTAGTAAAGCCCTTACTGGCTTGCAAAGTGTTTGGATGTCCTAGAAGCGAGACTACTCTGCAATGACAATACCAAGCTCAAGCTGATATTGGCACGACTCATGAACGTGGTGTTTCATACAAGACACTTCAATTTCTACCAGCTAACAGTTTTTGCACCTGAAATGATTAGGAGGTAGTAGATAGGGTTAGAGAATATTTTGTTAAAGGCAAAAGGCTTTTTGTCTCTTCTGAGTAAAGATCTTTTGTAACAAGAATCAAGCGGTCCAATGGACTGATGACATGTGTCTCCTCTGGCCCGAAGCTTGTTTGCTCCCTTGTTTCTATAAAAGGGATTTCAAGGCCGGGAGAAGAGGTTCCACATGTTCCAAATTCTTGATGGTTCCGGTAGCATGTTTAGGGGGAAAATGAGAATGCTGTAAATTTGATTATAGAGCAAATAAATGAAAGTTCAATGTTACGTTTTAGGTACGGTTTGGAATGAATGAAGTTGTTTTTTGTTGTATGGCAAAAATAGCATTAGAGTTTAATGGAAATATATTTCACGTCCATTTCTCCAGTGTACAATTTTACTATATTTTGAATGAAATGAATCAATGGTTTTGCTCATTCAGGGCACTGTTGTGGTGTATGTATTTTTATTATTCATGCTCTGATCTAAGGGGTCAATTAAATGCTTGAATAGAATTACAGATTGGTAGGGCTTGTGCAGGGATTCTGATAAGTAGTTTGGGTTGGGATTGTTGATGGGATATATTGTAAGGCAGCATTATCCTAGATCTTGTGCTATAAGCAAAGTCTGTTATATTTTAGTTTATGTCTCATAAATTCTAGTCCCCAATGGAATAAGGCACTAATCATAGCTTGTAATTGTTTTACTGTCAGTATTATGTTCATTTTTACCTACAACTTGCTACAGAATTGTTAAATCATGCAGAATCTTTTATTTTCATGTATTGTTGTTACATGTTGTTACCATCTCGTGCTCCAATAAGTAGAGGAATACTAGGAATTAGCCATTTCATAGCATTCTTCCTCTTTGTTGAGCTTGTATATGAGATTATTTGCTTTGTGTTAGTGTTATTTACTTGAATGATGTAGTAATTATAAATACAATAAGGGATCACCCTCCCGGGTTTCGCAGAGCCCAAAGTGCACAAGGGCTTGTTTGATCCTTGTCAGTTGGTCCAAGTCCCAGAGATTATTGAAGATTGGGGTTGGCTTCTCCATAGGTAATTGAAGGATCAACTTGGTTGCTATTTTGTAGTGTAAACCCTTTTTAGGAACCAACAATACCATCACAACATATATTTCTCAATCGAAGTAGAAAAACTAACGTCTTCCATTCTTTGATGGATTGGCCAGACCTGTAGGCCTACCAGACCAGAATCGGATCTGGGTTCAAACCAGATTGGTACTGATGGTGGCAGGGGCTGAACCTTGCAACTAAGGTGTTGGATGATGGAGGGAGGGAGGGATTGGCAATCTGAGAACCAAGAAGAGCCAGAAGAAGTTTCCAAAAGAGTAACTTATCTATAAATAGACTAATTATGTGCAATCTGACTGTTGGAAATGTACTAGGGTCTGGTTTTCGGAATTGCCCGAGTGTTGGGTGGGAAATAAAATTCAAGATATCTAGGGTCACTAACACAAGGCGTGGTAATGTTCAGATCACTAGCATGAGAGGTGCTATTGTACAAGTTAAGCATTAGGTTGGTATTGTCCAAGAGGATGCGGGGGTGCAGGAAAGTTGGAACTATTGCAGAAAAGGTGGAACATTTTTTTAGCAGGAAAAGGTGTTAGCTGACAATGCACTGAGTTGTTGTAGAGCGTTCTAAGCTCAAGAAGGTCAATATGAGGTCTAATTAGGTCTATTGGCAATGAATGCTAAAACAGGTGCAAAACATGGAAGCTGCACTTTTCAACATAAGAAATAGCTGAAAAATTGTAACAAACATTTATAAGAGGAGATAAATTTTCAAGACAACCCAAGATTGATTTTTGGGTTCTAGAACTATTCCTCTAGATAAAAATAGCATTTCAACCATAAATAGGAAATAGAGAAGTTAGTCGATTTTCACCAAGAGATTCCGGGATAATTTTGCTGCCGTTTTCCACCTGGTCACTTTCACAATGGGTGCCAAGTTCCATTGAGTGTAATGAGTTGTGCCATTGTTGGTCTGACTGTCCATGTCTGCCTTACCTCCAACTTTGAAATTCCTCAAATCTTTCTTTCTTCACCTTGATTCCAATTTTCTAATTTTTTATTACTTAAGTTTCCAACCGGACTCAAGGTCCAACACACAAGCAGATAGGGATCTAATAGACTAAGTGAAGGTTTAGTAGTTAATTGCTTCCGATAGAAACAAATTTGCATTTAAGGTTCCCAAACCACAATTAGGTCACCAAACCCAGTAGTTTAGTCACCAATCTTAAGCCAAGGCTTCATAGTTGGTCAATATTTTATTAACATTAAACCACATGTCTCAAATCTTCTTTTAGACAAGAGAGAACATTCATATAACTTCACAAACAAATCAAAGAAGAGGAGAAAACAAGCAAATCACAAGCCATAAATTGACTGTGGCTTAGATTAACAACTATTCATAGACAACACAAACAAGATTTTGAGGTAGGTCAGCTCCTCCTTTTACCTTCTTTCCAAAATTAGTCTCATTAACTTTCCCTCTTCCTTCTTGCAAATCTCACACACAACTTTCAATTTCAACACTAAACTGATTCTACTCAATTTTTTCTGCAAACCTGTTTATTTGGCATTTCATCTTCTTAATTCTTGTTTCCTTCCTCTGCCACATGGGATGCCTATCATTCCCTCTGTTGCATTATGGAGTAATTTTCCCATGGCTTGTCCTCTATGCTGTCATCTTTTATTTTCCCTTGAAGGGCTCCAAATATCCTAAGGCTTTAGGTCCACCTACCCACTTTCAAATTTCTTCCAGCTTGCATTGTTGGGTGTTTTCATCAGATCATTTGTTGATTTTCTCAAGGCGCACACTTGGATCCCCTTTTGCTTACCGCGGTTGCTTTGATTTGGGCTCCTAATTAAATGTTCCTACATCACTCCTCTCTCTCTCTCTCTCTTCGAGGTCTCCTTACTCCAGGTATTTTAATATTTGGATTATTGGCTGGGCCACATTCTTTAATGCCATTGCCACCATCCTCTTGACGAGAATGTTTTGTTTAAATGAGGCCCATTGGAAAGTCCTTTAAGAATTATGTAATCCCCTTGATAGACGAAATTGCTGCAGTGCTGAACCTCATGAATGTTTCACTATCATGTTGGTGGGCATGTACTAGAACTAGATGGCGGGTCAATAGCCACGTGTCCACAAGGGGGATGGCTTGTGCTGACACTTTGGTGGGAAAAAAACCTCACCCTTGACGCCGGTGGGTGCCATTCACTAACAATATGAGCTTTTGGTCTAGATGTTGCCTTGTTGTTAGTGGGTGGTGCCCATTGGCATTAAGGGTGAGGTTTTCATCTTACCAGAATGTCTACGAGGTGAACCACCTCGTAGACATGTCGCCACCCCACCATTTGAGTTGGGTACATGCTCATCAACGTGAAAGATGACTATTTGTTGGGGTTTATTATTGTTGGGTTTTCTTTTAGGATGGGCATTACAAGCATGCCATGCTTGGCTTTGAGAGCTCGACTTTAATACTGAGCAAGGCAACCACTATGCTAAAATCTTGTATAGCTGGTGAACAACACACATTGGTGTTAAGAGTGAGGTTTTCATCCCATCAAAGGGTAGTCCCGTCGTGGACATGTGGTTGTTGGCTGCACCATTTGGTTTGAGTTAGGCTCATTAGCACGATGGAGGAACATTACTGGGTTTAGTCAACATAATGGGTTTTCGTCTAGTAGGGACATTATGTGCACTCCATGTTCCACAGGGCTCGACCTCGAGAACTTGACTTTGAGACCAAGGCAACTGCTATGCCAAAAGCTCACGTCGGTGGTGAATGGTGCCCATTGGTGTGTTAAGTGTGAGGTTTTTGTCCCACCAAAGTGCCAATGTAGGCCAACCCCCTAATGGACATATGGTTGGTTCCATCATCTAGTTTGGGTACACATCCACCAACACAAGGAGGAACACCCACTAGGGTTTAGCCAACATATTGGGCTTTTGTCCAGTAGAGACATTACAAATGAAGTGAGGAAGTTGTAGATTTGAGCATTGTACATTGCATTTATGGCAATGGGCTTTCTTTCAACCTTGTTAGATCACCATATTGATGGGATATGGTGATTGCTATAGTCGATGTACCCATTGTTAGTCTTGGGTATGAAAAGGCGCAAACCACCATGTGGGTGGAGGAAAGCTTTAGTGGAGGCATAATTGAGAGAAATCAAGCATACATGCCTTGAAATAGGTGCGCCTATCATTTTTGATGGATGGGAAGATTGCATAAATAGACCATTGATCAATGTCATTGCAATGTCCCTATAGGAACAATGCTTTTGAAGGTAGTGGATCATGCGGGGCAAGCAAATGATGCAAATTTCATTGCCAATATCCTTATAGAATCCATTGGAATGATGCGATTGATCAATGTCATTGCAATGTCCCTATAGGAACAATGCTTTTGAAGGTAGTGGATCATGCAGGGCAAGCAAATGATGCGAATTTCATTGCCAATATCCTTATAGAATCCACTGGAATGATGGTTCTCAAAATTGTTGTCCAATCATAATAGACAACATTAAAAATTGTCGGATAGCTGGTTCTATAGTGGACAGTATGTATGGGCAAGGTTTGCTGGACACCATGTGTTGTCCACTCACTCAATTTGATATTGCCAAAGATTGGCACATGAATCAAGTGGATTAAAGGAATCTACATAGAGGTTGAGGAGATTCAAACGTTTGTGACTAATCATTGTGTCACAAGTTATTTTTAGGACCTTTTCCAACTTGGAGTTGTTGAAGGTAATTTAGATTTTATTTATCTGTTTACTTTTTAATTTTTTAATTGTTGATATATGACACGTCGTCTACTTTTCAATATTTTAACTTGTATTTGGTTTTACACCATGTTAGGTTGCCAAAACTTCATTTGCATCACACACAATTGTTGTGAGACAACTTGTAAAGGTGCAAGGTGCTGTGACTGCTACGGTCAGCAGCAATTTTTGTAGAGTTTGGAGGTCATCAAGTATAGAGAGAGCCTAAAAAGTCAAAGCTTTGATCTTAGATGACGAGTGGTGGGCTCATGTGGAATATGTTTTGAGGTTCACTAAGCCCATCATTTGCATGAATAGGTATAGGTCGCTTGTGTATGGGTTAAATATATTATGGCATGGAGTTCGTGGTGGAAAAAATAAGGACCATAATAGACGCCAAGGAGCATGACTCAACTGAATCATTTTTCAAAAGAGTGCGAAGGATCATTGACTGTTGGAACAAGACCACGACCTTGCATCTCTTAGCATTTGCTTTTTCTCTAAAGTATTATAGCAGAGAGATATTTTCCTTTTCAAGGAGGGTGACACCATAAAGCGATGAAGAGGTTGTTGTTAGTTACAAGATTGCATTTAGAAGAATATTCCTAGATGTAGATGTACAAAGTGTTGTCTTGAGTGAGTTTGGACACTTAATAACTTCAAGGAATCATAATGTTTGCACTCTTCAAGGCAAGCATAAAAATGATGCTCATGAATGGTGTTATATACATGACCAAGGCTTTATTTACTTCTAGCCTCTTGCAACAAAAATTCTCTCTCAGGTATGCATCTTTTTATTTTTTGGCTCTCTTATTTTTTATTTGCTACTATAATTATAATTTATGTTTTGTCATGGTAAATGACAAATGTTGTATGCAAATTTCAGAGAGTGCAAGTTTATTTTTCTCAGTTGAGTGGAATTGGGGTAAATACTCCATCTAGTTGGTTAAGCACAACTTAATGGGTGCAGAAAAAATAAAGATTTGGTCTTTGTGCATTTCAATTTGTGTCTCTTGTCACATAGACAACCGGACATAATGGGGTGGGGGGGTGGTTGGGGTGACAAAGACTTGGGATCAAACTCTTGATTGTGCCAACTTAGATGCTACAGTTGCACAACTTGCCAAAGTCTCTGTAGATGAAGTAGCTTTTACACATGACGTGGCTAGTGGGAGTTGCACCGTAGCTGATTGTGGCTCAAATGAAATTCAACCAACTGCTGACTTTGATGCTTTTGATGAAGAAAGATATGAACTTTATTAAATTTTGATTGTAATTTTTATCGGGTATTAGAATTTGACAAATCATTGAATTATGAATTTATGAGTATTATCATTTTTGCAAATTATTAGGTATTTAAATAATTTGTTTATTGGCAATAATGAGTTTCATTGTTTTTATATTTTATAATTTGATTTGTTAATACATATATTATATATATAGCCAAACCTGTACCTGTACCCAAGGAATTTCTTTTTCCATACCTGGTGCTTGTACTTGTACCTGTACCCATACTAGGACCGACAACTTAGGAAATATGAATTCAACAAGCAATAGAGAGAGAATGTCAACATGTGAAGGTGTTGAAAAACACCAAAGAGAAGAAACAATGTTGTAATATCAAATAGATTTAGAATGAAGTGGATAAAATAGTGAGAGGCATTACCTCAATTTATACATTATTCATACATATGACATGAGGATAGTCCAGTGCAAGGATGGCATTAATACTAATATAAAGATAGTATAATCTACCTTACACATGTGGGGCACTTAATACAAGGTGCTCATGAATTCATGTAAGCTCCATATACAAATTACATACAATGCAAATAGATGAATATGCCCCAAAGGTGTATGACAAGAATCTTAAACTTAACATGATATATATTATAATAAGATGGGTTTCACATTATCTAACACATTGCTATTACCTATTCCAGATTTGAGATTTGCATATTAATCTAGTATACAGCTATATGACGAACCGTTCTATCACCTCTGCTACATTATGTGGAAACTCTTATTTTTTTATTGGATCTGCTTTTTCCGGTTGTTCACATTGGGAGATTATGTCTGTTCTTCTGTGATATATGTGACTGTGTCAGTATTCATATTAAAGTGGTGATTTGGGCAGTTAATTTGCAGCACAAGGAGACACACAACAATAGAAGTTTGATGGATCAAATGGCGAATCAGATAAAATCTTGAGAAATTTCTGCTATCTTTTCCTGAACTGAGTTGCAACTTGCAAATTATTATTTCTTTGTTTTTGAAGTTGCATGCCATAGACCAGTGATAAAAACAATTTCCAAGTTCGGAAATTTTTGGTTGTAGATCATATGTACCATCCGATTCATCTCTTCACAAGAGTTACATTGGTATATAGTATATACTATATAACTCTCCTACAGCCCAAAATCAAAGGATGATGACAGCCAAGTTGTGTACTCATGGGTGGCGGTATCATTGGCTTCTTCCAAGTCTTTTTGTACTTAGTTTAAATTTTCCTGTCTTGGACTTCCTTTAATAGTTTGAAAAAAATGGTAGTCTCCTTCCAATGTGGAGGCATACATAGGATAAAAAATCCAATGAACTTTCCTTTTGCATGTATCTCTTGTATATCTAAGGGAGATGATTATGCTAGTTATCTCTTTACTATTTAGGGTTATGGCTTTTTCTTGTTCTTCCCTTTCCTTTTATAAGGCCTTTGCTCACATGGTTGAGCTGAGATGATTCTGGCAGGTGCAGTTGCTGGAGTGATTACCATAAATGTGCTTTTTTAGTTGTAAGTCAGAGACTCATAATAGATATGTCAATCTCAGTGGTCCATGGGAACATGTCTCAGGAGGCCAGCTGCATTTATGTGATGTTTTAGCCTTTAGGGATGGCATGTCTCTGTCTTCCTATCTTCCCTCTCTTTCCTTATTCTTAACAGTTTTGGATATTTCCTTTTTATGGTGCAACAAAATGCATCTGATTGTTTAGATCAATGTGTCTCCTGCAGGCTGACTAAAACAGCCAAAAAAACAGTCAATGTTTTAAAAAATCATTTAAAAAAATTCAATAATGTTATAAACCCTAAAAGGGAGGCTGTGAATGTATGGTCAATGGATCAGTTGTGACAGGTGACAGCTATAACAGTGTTATTTATTCAGTGAGCTGTATTTATTTATTTTTGTAAGTGCCTAGTGATAAGGTATGGGTTTGATACAGAGATTATGTTGAGCTTACCTTGAAATACTTTTGCACTTGGTAACTACTAAAATATCCTGTTCATTGTTTTTCTCAACAGTGGTATTTCTTTTGTAAGATGGATTTACTTATTTATTTTAATGCTATCTAATAAGAAGTAACTTTTGATACAAAGAGTGTCAAACCTCCCCTGAAATGCTATTGTACTTACTAATCTCTAAATTATCCTGTACATTGTTTATCTGTCCACTGTATCCTGTACCTGAAGTATAACACAACATTTGATAATGTAATGTTACCCACTTTCAGCTTCTGTTTCATGATTAATGCTTGTGTTATTCATCATGCTGTGTAAGTGGAGTTTGTTTTATTGCTGTGTCCATATCTATGTTGAAGCCTAGGGTTGGTAGTAGAACTTATATTTACACTTTGCCTTGTGACTTGGGTTTGCTAAGTTGTATCTATCCTTGTGTATTGAACAATTGATGTGTCACATGAGAATTTTCGATGTCCGAGTCAGATCAAGGAGTCTCTTATTTTAGTTTTTTATTTATATTCAACTAAGTCTGAGATTAATTTTTATATATTATTATAATAGCTATCCACAAAATCCAAATTTATTTTTCTATCTGTAAACTGTGAATGCTGAACCTCTGTCCCCTCACCACTCCTGCCCCCAAAATTCGGAGAAACAATGGTTAATGTACTTCTATTTGTATTCTGCTTATAGATTGGATGTGTAAACTGTAAATGCCACACATTATTTCAAATGTAAGGGAGTCCACTTCAAAATGGGATGGATTTAATATTTGGAGATAAGATTGACATGGTAGAAGACCAAACATGAAAACACAGGCTGCAATTTACAACAATTCTGAGATATGCATGGTTGATTCTTTGGCATATGCCTTGAGATCTTTTTCCAGTGCTTTGATATGAGAATTGCTAAAGCTTATTAGAACACAATAAGCATAAACTCATAGCCTAATTATGGTCTGAATGTTACTACTGAACATCTTAATGATATTGTAATTGTGGTAGCACTACTCATGAGTATTCCCTTTGTGTCTAGACTGTTATGGGTTGTTTTAACAAAGAGAACCTTTTAATCAAATCTGTTTAGCTACTTGGCTTTGGTGTTCAAATGAAGATGCATATTTCAAATGAAATGGTATTTGCATTAAAAACATCAACTGAAGTATGAGATATTATATAAGATAAGCAGCTTTAAAGATTTGATGTTAAACGAAATACAACATTTTCATGGCCATTCTTTGTGAGGTTAATTATTTGTTGCCGGATTTATTCTCTTTCAAATTCAACATAATATGCAATAATCAGAAGGCAGCATAATTTACAAATTAATGAATGCAGAAAAAATGCATTTTCATCATACATCGCTTTTGTAGCTCCTCAGAAGCTAAAATATCAATTAGTTTTAAGTAGAGCTTAGCAATTTGATTGTTTTCAAAGTAACATATACTTTTTTTTCTGCATGTTAATGCTTATTTTAAGATTACCTTGGTGTTCTCATTGAGGCTTTTGTATCTTATGGTTACAGTCGTTGTCGATCCTTTAATGAAGCTTCCATGTTGTTGGAAGAACTGCGCTTATTTGATAGTCGTGTGTACGGTGTTGCCCATGGGCTGCTAATGGGCTTTAGGGATCAAATATGGGGGCAAGCTCAAGTGCTTTTCGATGAAGTTACTCGCATGGACACTTCTACTTCTTCGGCTTTTTATAATGCTCTCACTGATATGCTTTGGCATTTTGGCCAGGTTTGTTTAAGATATCACCTTAATCTTTATTTGTAGGTGTGAGATCAACATGTAATTTACATTCATCTTAGAATCAGATAATTGTACAAATATCATAAATTTTAAAAAGGAATATATGCAATTTAATTTGTTCTGTTTAATTTTAGTTCCTTTTTTCATACACCCATAGAATAATAATATTATTTAGCTGAAAACCACTTTTTCGTAATGTTTTTGTATTAGGAACCATAGTCACCCTTTTGCAACATGTTTGTCATCAATGATTTCCATGATAAGGCCTTATACTACAACATTCCTATTGACTCTGGCTGGACAAGTCCCATGATCTGTAAACAGGGAGGATATCCCTTACACTTTGTTCTTCAACAATGGATACTTACAACACCAACTCACTAATGTTTCCTTAATACACAAACTAGCTGAGCAAATGTCTGTTATAGTTATAAATGCTCGTGTAATGTGTAAAGCATGACAAGGAGCTGAAAACAGATGGAAAGTATACAATAGATTTCATGACACAAGTCTGAACACAAGAATTATCTTGGACAAATGCTAAATCAGGTAGAGAACTCAAGCAAGAGTGAGCTATGCTTCTCGGTCGAGTATCTCAATCAATTTCCAATGGTGTAATGATGCCTCTACAGCGTATTCAAAACTTTACGGTGATGAAATGTTAGCTCCAAATACCTTCAACCTTCTGCGCACCGTCAAAAATCCTGCACTGACTGTTTTTCACCAAAAACTGCATAAACCTGGAGGTTTTTCATCAGTTATCATCTAATCTTTTCAAATGATTTGCTTTCCTTTCTTATAGACTCTCCAGCCTAAAAATGGAAGCTTGAGCATCCAAAAAGAAAGATCAAATGATAAAATCTTTTGCATTACACATTCTCTGTGCATTGTATTGAGATTGCTGCATCTACCAAATTGGTGATTCTGAAAACACCACAACAGTTGCGTTTTTTCCAGGGTGGTTGCATGCTTTCTCCCTGTGCAAACTGCAGATCCAGTAAAAATGTGTTGTGATCATTCTGAAGTCCGCGACTTGATTTTGGAGACTTCTGGAGATGTAACATACCATGCTAGATTCTCTCCTTACTAATGCATTTTAGGTTTCTCTTTGACTGAGTGGAATGACTTTGACACTTTGGTCCAATTTTCTTGATCCAGTTTTGGACCATTACTCCTCCTTTAGAAGGCTTTGTGTTCCCAAAAGCTATAGGGTTAACTTAATGAAGGTTGAAGAACCGTTTATCACACCAAGATACACTCGTGCATTGCTCCAGAAGATGGATATCATCCAAAACTTGGCACTTTCCTGTCTCCCATCACCCTGATGTACATTCCGCCTTTCGTCTTATTGCTCTCTCTGAGAATGACACCCCTGCACATCCCCATCTCACCTCCCTTCTGAGTAGCAAATCTACCATTGGCTTTTAGCAACCTCTTGTGCCTTGAGGTACTCACCATATAAACCTTAGATTTGCCAGCATAAGAATGTAACACGGAATGTTTCCCATTCAACTGAATTTTTGATTGGTTCCTTTTAAAGTAGATAATATCCCTCTTATAGAGCTATGAACTTCCAACAATGAAATCATAAACATTGAACGGGACAACATCAAATGACACTACATCCTTAAACTTGGGAGAAAGTCAAAATTTAAATTACTTTTCATGGTCACAATTATCTCCACTCCCTGTTGCAGCAAGCCTAATGGTTATGGCTGAGGATGATCCTATAGATCCAAATTGAGTTAACCAACCAACTTGGAGGAAAGGCGGTTTGCTTGTGGACACATGTCAAATATAGTATCGTCTAACCTATTGTTTGTATTTTGATATAGAAGAGTCGAGTTAGCTTTTCTCCACGAGGGAGCTTTCGCCTAACTTTTGTACACCCATGGCAATCCAAGTCAACCCCTCGTCAACTTTGAGCTGCACTATATTTCTTTGATTCTGCATGTGAAATTGGTACTGTTGCCTTTCTTCTTCTTTACCCAACATCTCTTTATCACAGAATTAACATTATTATAGAAATCAGAAATTTTTATCACCATCTCTTTCTCTGCGTCCTTTTCTGTAGTCACTACTTTACATGCTCATAAATCAGCATTAACATAATTTTTCATCACTTTTCTCCACCTGCATTTTGAATACCAACAAATTTTATCTGTGGTTTGTTGTGTCACATCTGATAACATCATTGTATATGCTAAATGTGGGCCTCTTTACTTAGCCATACGCTTCAACATAGTCCTTATTCATCAGTCACATACAAGAATGAATATGAAGTTATTCATCCTGCATGTCTGGATGAGTCGACCTGTTGCCTCCTATCTAGACGGGGTTTTGAGTAGCTCTCAGAATCTGAGAGTCCAACAACCAAGACCAATCTGAGAACGGAGGATTTAATCTAGAATGTAAATGCAATATTTAATCTAGAAATGAGTTATGCAAGATTAATCTAAAAATGAGAGATGAGATTAAACTAAGAATACTTGAAAGAAACTAAGCTATGCATGATTAATCTATTGAATGATATTAATCTATTGCAATAATAATGAAAGCTTGAATGCACACAAATATTGAATTAAAAATCCAGCAGCGATTCGATACCCCAACAATGCATTCTTCCTTTTTTTTTAATGAGAAACAAGAGGGTTCTTTTATAGAATGAGAGTCCAGTTCAGAATGGCAAGTTTCCTTGAGAGAAACAGTCAACTGTTGGCTTTTGGAGTGAATGAAACAGTTAACTGGTTTGTTGCACTTTTGAATTACAGTTAACTCGAAGTTTCCATTTTTGAACTGAGGTGAGGATTTTAGAGAGATTATTTGGTTAAATAAATGAAATATGACCTCATAAATGCACTTTCTCAATTATTTGAATAATTAAATTCAATTATTGAAATGAGGATATTTATTTAATAATCAAATTTTATTTAATTCCTTTTTATGTATTTTAGCTAAAATGGGTGAATTTAATTTAATTAAAGTGCTAGGACTTTTTAATTAAATTAATTCAATCATAGGGTTTATTTAGCCAATTGTGATTGATATTTTAGGAATTAAATATAGTATGTGATTAATGCAAATTTAGGGTTTTCTGCATTTGACACTTAGGTCAAGTAGAGTCAGTCGGAAACTCAGAATTGCCTAGTACCATAGGACTTTGATGATTCAGAAAATCGATAAATGCGACAGAATTGGTTAGAGTTGCAAGATGCCAATTTTGGGGTATTACAATCATGTCCTTCAAAGGACCAACCACCATTATAACTATTTTCTTCTCTCTTACATCCCCATTCACAAACAATTTCATGCTTTTCAAATGACATCCTCCAGCTGCAATCTCATGCTTCTTCCTCGTTACTACTTTACCTGCAATCAAATCAGCACAACTGCTGTAATGAAAATAGAAAAGCTCCATAACCATTTCATCATCCAGAGCCTCATCAAGGACTTTCTTTCTTTTCCCACTTTGATCAATATTGTCATGTCCTTTAAAGGATGAATTTCTGCTGCACTCTGATAATGATTTGTTACCATGTAATGGACTTTCAAGAATCTTTTCTGCCTTATTTTCTTTATCCTTCTCGGCTGCAAGAAAATCTATGTGCAAAGTATCATAAGAACTAAATATTTCTTCAATCTTCTTAGTCCTATTCATACAGGAGATTCTCTTCACCTTCATGTACTTTTTTATCAAATATGGGGCCTTAACAAGACACCACTTCCACTTTCAAATCTGCCATATATCCTAAGGCTTCATTTACTGTAACACTGTTGTTTTTGGTTCAGAAACTTGCACTTCTTGTTCTTTTGTCGCTAACATAGTTTTATCTCCTTCATTATCCTTTTCTGCAATAAAATCTTATTGTGAAGAATCATTCAAACCAAGCAATTCCTCAATCTTCTTCATCTTCTCTCCAAGCAAGAGATTCTTTTCATCAACTCCATGGTCAAACTCAGGGCTTTTTGAGGCCACCATTTCAGTTCTCAAATCAGCTACTACCTCCAAGGAAACCTCTGCAGCGACACTATTATCTTCTGCAACATGTGCTTCCCAAAATTCTATCACCATCACAATTTCTCTTTCACTTTATCCCACTGCTACCCGGGGACGTGTTTCTGGCATAATTTGACCCGTCCTGGAAACAGGGATGTCCCGGAAACTTTTGGAAACCCATCCCCTAGCTGTCCCATAAAATTAATGTTTGAATTTTGATAATTTGTTTGACTTCCACCTCTCAAATTAAATTATTTAACACAAACATTATATGTTAAGGTTCTAAAATGTATATAAGCATGTTTTATCCATGTTTTCAGACGAATATTTAAAATTTCCCTTAATATTTAAAATTTTCCCTCTTTTTTATATAGCTGTCCCCACAGCCGTCCCCTGCTCCAGAAAAAAAAAATCTACCCCGAAAACCCGTTTCCCCGTCCCCCGTCCTGGAAACCCAGGGTAACAGAGCTTTATCCTTTAGCAAGAGAACTTACTCTTCTTTGTTCTCACCTTCCTTCATATTTGCAAACAAAATGTTGGACAAAACAGGATTTTTAACATTACCTTTCTCCTTCACTACGACCTGATCCACTAGAACACCCATGCCTTTGGAAAGACATGTTTCAGTAATGTTCCTTTCTATACAACATTCTTCATCCTTCTCAATCACATCTATGACAACTTTGTAATTTTTGGTTCTTCAGAAGGTTTTAAAATGCTGTGTACAGTTCTTGGCGCCTCTGATATTCTTTTCTGTCTGCAGAAGTTTGAACAGTATATTCAAAAAGATTTTACTGAATTTTTGTTGTGTAGAGGCAAGGGGCGCAGCTTGTAGTCCTTGAAGGCAAGCGTCGACAAGTATGGGAGAATGCATGGTGTGACTCTTGCTTGGACTTGCATTTAATGTCAGCTGGGGCAGCACAGGCGATGGTACATGCATGGCTGCTTAGTATCCGTTCCATCCTGTTTGAGGGACATGAACTGCCAAGATTATTAAGGTATAATGCTATTTTATTTCAAGTTTGTACATTCTTGTGAAATGAATTATTAAGAAAATTGCAAGAAATATATGCATCTTTTAGGAGGATGCAAAAATGCTAGCATCATTGCATTCTGTGGATATAATAAAAAATTGGTCATGTTTTTTTGCAGCATTTTAACTGGATGGGGAAAACATAGTAAAATTGCAGGGGATAGCACCCTAAGGCGTGCTGTTGAAGCACTTCTTTCAGGAATAGGTGCCCCCTTTCATGTTGCCAAATTAAATTTAGGTAGATTTATATGTTCTGGCCCTATTGCAGGGGCTTGGTTAAGGGAGTCTGGTACATTGAAGCTTTTGGTTCTTCATGATGTAAGAGTAAATTCAACAGATATCATCGATCAAGTTTCTCAGTTGAAATTATTGCCGGTCTAGAGGTCAGGCCTTTTGATGGTCTAACCATTACAATGCTTTTTCGGTTCAGTTCCCTTGTATCTTTCTATTCTACTGTAGTTTATGGCATGTCATACAATAGATGAATGCTATTTTGGCCCCCATTCCTTTTTGTACCTTTTTGTTCTACTGGAGGTTAGGGCATGGCATACAATGTATGAGAGCGGTAAAGACCTGTTGATTAGTAGAAGAGATGTTATCCTCCACCTAATTTAATAAAATTTACTTATTTATTCTTTCTGCAATAATAAGCTTATTGTAAAATAGTGATCAAGTTATACTGTAAGATCATTCTCTCTTCAATGATAAATCGCTTGTAAAATAGTGTACGAGTTATCTTGTATCAGTTTGACAGACCTACTACCCAACATTTCTGCAGGGTGCTAATATAACATGGACCTTGTCATTAGATTTTGCAAATTTAGCATATATCTTGAGGACTTCATGGTCCAGTGGCTGAAATCTGTATGACGTAGTTAAAAAAAAATGTAATGAAAGCTAGATAATCTGCCAGGGTGGATGACTATTGTTTTAGTATTGGCATAGCAAAAGCGAGATTTACAGGTTTCTCAACAATCATCCATTTTGCAAGTTACTGTTTAATAGAGCTTTTTCATTCATTGACACAATTGCTTATCTTTGACACAAGGGAGATGAAAAATTCACAGTTTTAAAGTAGCCCAGTGTGTATACTTGAAATCTTATTTAATTCTAAATCTCCTTTTGTGCGCATATTCTAAATTTCTTCTTTTATGCCCATATGTCCACAGCCTCTTCTTTTCCATGTAATTCTACAAACCGCGGGTGACGTTTGGTGTTGGATAATAGTACTAGTTTTTCAAGGCAATAAAATCTGTAACAAATTTTCTTTAAAAAAATAAAATCAATGAAGAATCACTATTTTCCTTGCATTGTTAATATTATATATGATAATATAATGAAAAAGGAAATTATAATTTTAAGTGAAGTAAAGCAAGGCTCAAATAATAGTTAAATTGGGAAGGGCTAAACATCTTTGGAAGAAAGAGAGAAGATTGTCCTAATAATACCCTTTTGGTATGGATTCTACTTTTAAGCAATAGAAATTTCATATATGAATATTTATATGGAAATACAAAGCCTCAATTTAGGCACAATGGTGCATCTTCCTTGGAGAGGTCTACATGAAATCTAATATAGGCATTCAAAATGATTGATAGAAAGAAAGGTATGAAATTGAGCCTGGGAAGGATATAATGAGTTACAAAATTACCTATTTTTGAATCATGTAGTGTAATTTCTATTATGTGTACCTCAAATTATTTTTAGAAATATATACAATTTTTTTTTGATCAGTAAGGGGCCGAAGCCAAGAGGTTTGTATTAATAGAAAACTGAAAATAATAAAAGAAAACATCTGTAAATAGTTCTAGTTCATAACCCAATCCCACCAAGAGGATTGTGAACCCGAAAAAGAGCACCTAGGCTCATCCAAAAGTTTAAATTAACATTACACAGAATTCAACAGGGAAAAATTTAAATATCAAAAGTAGCACAACAACCGCAAGCCCCATATGGACTTATCTCATTTCATGGCTTAGTCAGAGGGAGAAGAGGTATCATTCTCTGTGCTTGCTGCAGAGTTAGATCTTGAGCTTTTTCTTAGAGCTGTGGAGTTGCTGTCTTCCTCTGGATCCTCCTCCATGGATCTCTCAGCAACCTCAATTTTCTCCACATCTGTTGCTTCATCATTTTCTTCGTCTCCAACATCACCATCCTTGGCGCCTTCAACATTCTCTTCCTCTTCCTCTGTGTCTTCCTCCATTTCTTCGACATCATCTTCGTTTTCTGAAGAAACGGGGTTTCCCAAACTGTCTAATTTTTTGTCATACTTGTATTGATAAACCCATACAATGTTGTCATCTATATTGTCCCCATATGGAACATTTAAGCCATCCTCGATGCCAAGGAATTTGGAGAGAAATTTCAAGCCTCTCCGCATCATGGTCAAACGCAGTTGGTGGTCTTCTCATTCCCAGCCCCAAAGTATGTAGAGGCGTCGAGGTGGTTCGGCATAGATGTTTCTTCTAGGACCGACCACGAGACCCGGGAAAGGTTGACCAACAGTCATTGTTGTAGCCAAATCACATGGGAGAGTTGTGAGATTTGAGTCGATGTTCATTATTACCTTATGGAGACCCACTATGTATTTTCCTGAGAACAATTGATCGCATATATCTTCAGCCAGAGTCCTTGAAGCTCCTGCTACCAGAATGCTCGCAAGAAAGCCCGCGCAGATATCTGAGAGAACCCTTAATCTGTGATTTGTGCAGAGAAAGTTGAAGCCTAACACCTTCCGCACCGCATGTGTAACTAGGGGATGCTGATAAATGCAAACTTCCATAATTTGATTGGAAGTGATGGGGGTTGTCAAAGGCTATTTGTTCAATATCAGAACAAAACTTAATTGGGGTGTCCATTTTACTATCGTTGGAGGGTGCTACACTTAAAACTAAGAAAAATTAACAATATTGATTTTCAGGCTTAGCCGAGTTAATAAACTCGCCAACTTGCTGCAAAGCCAACCTCTTGGAGTTTAAAAGTCACCATTCTGACATAGCACACTGAAACTTACCATCCTCATCTAATGACTTGTCTTAATGCAATCCGGATGAATGACGATACCCAACTTTAGAGTGACTAAAAAGGCTCCACCTAAAAGTACTTCGGCCGTTCCAGAAAAGGAGATGACAGTTATGCTAAAAAAGGGAGAAGAGAGTTAACGTGAACAAGTACCCAAGGACAGTTCTTGCCAGACTGATGTGATGTGAATTAAAGGAAGTGTCCAATCCACACTATATGAATCTGAAGAAGTGAAATGCAAGATTGTGCCGTTGTCAAAATTAATCCAGAATTTTGAGAGCCAGTTGGCGATGACAAGAGCCGTCACTTCATCCCCAACGAACACTTTTAGCCACGACAACATTCTGAATTTATGTTGACAAGACTCAGAGAGATCATTTTGCATACTTCGAAAAGACTACCCGATGACTGTTGCTAAATTTCCCCACTTGCCAAGCCGATCTGACCACTATATTTAATATGTTCTCCCAATGCTGCCTTGTTTGCCAGGTCATCGGCCATGTAGTTACCTTCCTGCTAGATGTGGTTAACCGTTGTGGATTCAAATTTTTTAATTAAATTTAAAATAACCTCCAGAATTGCATGTAGTTTCCAATTCGGAGATGACCCAGTTCTAACTGCATTGATTGTGATCAAGGAGTCCCTTTCAGTTTCCAATTTTTGTAGGCCTAGCTCAAATGCCAGAGACAATCCAAGTAGCAGAGCTTTAAATTCTGCCATATTGCTTGTGCCTGTTTCCAATGGACTTGCCAATTTAGCAAGCAGGGAGCCATCATTAGAATGAATAATGTAGCCCGCCCCAAAAGGACCAGGATTGCCTTTTGAAGCTCAATCAAAGTTTAGTTTGCACCAACCCGGGGGAGGCCTCCATTTACAATTAGCTATGAGAGTTGCATTTGCTTTAACACCTTTACCAATTGTTGGAGGAGTCTTTAGCCCGAACCAATTCTTAATCATATGATCATCCCAACTGGTGTAATACTTGTGTTGTGCACTATGTAATTGGATCCTAGCATTCATAACTTCCACAATAGAGGCTTCTATTCGGTTCAAAATTGAAGATTTATCTAAAGAAATATCTTGGAAGATTCTTCTGTTTCATTCTTTCTAGAGTTTCCAAATAAGAATGGATGGTGAGATGATCCATACATTACCACATAGGCTTTCCTTAAAGAGCTGCGACCAAGAGTTAAAGAGTGATAGAACGTCATTCAGGAGAGCAGAGGACCAACCCAATTTTGCACATAGCCACTGCCAACACTCCAATGCAAAGGGGCAAGTTAGTTGCAAGTGATTCATGTCCTCTTCATTGTTGAAGCATAAAACACATCTGGAGGGGCCATAATATCCCATTTTCTTGAATCAATCAGCAGTTAGAATTCTACCTTGGATTGCTGCCCAAGAGAAACTTCCTGCTTTGGGGAGGTAGACTTTATTCTAGCATAGTTGCTTGTAGATTTGAGGTTGATGGTGGGATGAGTTGCCTGAAAGAATACTGTAACCGTCCTTTACCTTGTAATCCCCTATTTTGGAGCCATTCCAAATGAATTCATCTTGACCCTCTTTGATAAAAAAAGATCTATGTTCAAGTATCTTTTTAAAATGTAGAAGCTCATTGGTATCTATACTAAAATGTTCGAACTGTCTCCATTTCCAAGAACCATCAACTAAATTCTGGGAACCTGGAGAGATGTAGTCTTTAACCAGAGGTCCCCATTTCTCTATGCATATTGTACTGATATTATTCTGTCCTAGGATTTGATCAATACAGGGGAAGCCGCCCCAAGAGTCTTCCCAGAATCTGGCTAAAGAGCCATCTTTAATGTCCCAGGATATATTATCTTCAATTATTCCCCTTGATTTGGAAATGAAGTTCCAAATTCTAGATCCTCTGGGAAGGTCAGAGATTCTAATCACCTTTGCATCCTCTAAGTGATGAAAGTACTTGCCTTTGAGGATTCTAACCCATTTGAGATTCTTCTCCTTTAATATTTTCCAATATAGTTTTGCTCCAAGGGTTTGGTTCAGCCATTGCTGATTTTTGAACCCAGTGCCTCCGACCTCTACTGGTTTGTAGATCTTATCCCATGAAATAGGAGAAAATTTCCTTTTGGTGTCAGTTCCTTGCAAAAAGAATTTCCTCAGTTTTTTGACAATGTCCATGTAGCACCCCGCATGCAGAGAGAGACAAGAGATGAGATAAATGGGAATGGCGGCAAGTGTTCCTTTGATCAACACCACCCACCCTGCCCATGAGATCCATTTTGATTTTCAAGAATCCATTTTCCTATCCATTCTCTCGCCAATTGGTTTCCAAGCAGGTTCAGTCCTTAGAGTTTTGTCAATTGGGATGCCAAGATACATACATGGGAATGAGCCTATTTTGAACTTCAACACCTTTTGTATGTTCTGTTGAATTTTCTTTCTAGTGTTGAGGGAAAATATTATTGATTTCTCTTTATTGGCCTCTTGTCCTGAAGCTAAAGCATAATTATCCAAAGTTTCTTTCATAAATGAGGCCTCCCCGATGTTACCATTGCCAAAGAGAAGTATGTCATCAACAAATTGTTGATGGGTGACAACCTTAATCGAAGAAGTGATTTCCACTCCCTGAATTGATCCTTGATCTTGAAGACTGATGAATCTGCGTCCTAGAGCTTCTGCAATGATAATGAAGAGAAAAGGGGAAAGGGGATCCCCCCGCCTAATTCCATTAGATCCTTCAAAAAAACTTGTAGGGGAGCCATTAACCAAGATTGAGAATTTTGGAGTGGAGATGCAATAATAGATAAGATTTATCCAAGCTTTGGAGAACCCAAACTTCTCCATACATTTTGCTAAGAATCTCCAGTCTACTTTATCATAAGCCTTCTTTATGTCTAATTTTATTATCATACTAGGTTGCTTGTTACATTGGATTGAATGAATGACTTCTTGTGCAATAATGATGCCATCTAAAATTGACCTCCCTGGAACAAACTCTGTTTGTTTCTCTCCAATGATCTTATTTAAGACCATTTTTAATCTATTGGCTAAAGCTTTGGAAAATATTTTGCAAATAGTATTACATAATGCAATTGGTCTAAATTCATCCATACAAGAAGCATTTTCTTTCTTAGGAATTAGAGCAATAAAGGCATTGTTGATTTCAGTTAAGAATATACCTGATGAGCATCCTGCCTCCAAAGCCTCAGTGAGTTCCTTACCAAATATGTGCCAGCAATGCAGAAAGAAGCTAGGAGGAAAGCCATCCGGGCCAGGGGCTTTATCCGGAGCCATGTGTGAGAGAGTTTCCTTGATTTCCTTCTCAGTGAATTTGGTAAGAAGCAAAGAGTTGTCTAAGTTTGATATGAACTTTGGAATATCCCTCAGCAGATCTTCCTGAGCAGCAAAGTGAGAGACCTCCAAATGATTTAGTAATTTTGTGTAAAAGCTGAAAATTTCCTTTTGAATCTCTTTTTGATCCTGTATGAGAGTGCCATTCTCCTTGGTTATTTGCAGGATTCTATTAACATTGTGACGTTGTTTGGTGCTATTATGAAAGAATTTTGTGCTTTTGTCTCCTGTTTCTAACCAACTCTCTCTGGATTTTTGTTTCCAAAAGGTTTCTTCTTTAGCTAGGATTTCCCCCTGCTCCCTTAATAGTTCTTTTTCCAGATCATATCTCTCCTTATTCATCCCCACCTGCATGATGGTCTCATTCAGGTGCTTGAGCTTTTTCTCCACCTCCTCTTTTGAGATAGATATTGTTAAAATGTGTTCTAGTCCAAATGAGCAAATTCTGTTTGATGTATTTGAGTTTTGATACAAAGCAGAATAGTTTTGAACCTTTTGTCCTACATTCCGCCCACCACTCTGATACTAGACTCAGGAAGCTGTCATCTTTAAGCCACATGTTTTCAAATTTGAAAGGACAATGCATAGGTTTGTTTTCCTCGAGAATTTCCAATTGAATGGGGAAATGATCTGAGCCTAAGGTTGGGGATATGGAAGCTTTGAGATCAAAGGAAAAATAACCTGTCTAATTTCTTGGCTATGCTGCTAGGACCCATCCCTTTGTTAGTCCATGTGAACTTTCCATTCTCCAATTCTACTTCCAACAGATTTTCTGATTGAAACCAATCTTTGAAGTCAGATTGAGATTGTGATTCCCTTTGTGAGCCTCCCAGATTTTATGAGGAGTGTGCGATGGAATTGAAATCTCCCCCTATGAGGATGTTCTCATTCTCATGAGTTAGAAAATGCTCACTTAATTCTGTCTAGACTTCCAGTTTCCTCCTCCTGAGAATTGGGCGATATACATTTATAATGTGGAACTGCAAGTTAGATGTCAAACTCTTGACTTCACCGCCCATCCAATTTGAGTTCTTTCCTTGACTAGTAAATTTGATATGCCTAGGGTTCCATACAATGAAAATACCTCCGGAAGAACCTAGCACATCAAATCCCTCCACAGACCAATCCCCAAGGGTTTTGGAGAAGGTGGAAAGTTGCTCAATGTTCATTTTTGTTTCCTGTAGAAGTACTAAATTTGGTTTGGCCATCAGAATGCAACGTTTCACTATTCGCTGCTTGTTTGGAGCATTAAGGCCCCTAAAATTCCATGAAAGGACCTTCATTGTGACTTGGGAAGGAACTTCCCCTTCCTTACATTTAAGTAAGTTGTGATTTTAGATTGATCTAAATCCTCACCATCCTCCGATCTTAGTGTGGCCATGGATTTTCTTCCTTTGCTTTTCTTCTTAACCATACCAAAATTGGGCTAAGGTATGTTGTTTGGAGACTTTTGATTATCATGTATGCAATGTAATTTAGATCATTGGTGTTATATTATGAACACATGTGACATTGATCAATTATTGAATCTCTTTATTCAAGTGTCTAATTTTAAGGAATAGATTATTAAATTTCTTTTAATAAAGTATTTACTCTAAGATATAGAGAACAATTAAGGCGCGACTCTATTTGATTTGTGCATGCAATGCCATTTGTATCATAAGAGTTATCTTATTAAAAACATGTCATAGAGCCACTATACTATTGTAATAGTGAAATTAACATATCCATACAAATTAGCATTTAGTTTTGTATCCATATTGAGAGAACGACTTGATACATGTGCATATAGATGCATGGTATGATTTTGTCCAAAGTATATTTCATTAGTAGATTTTATACACATGTTAATAGATACCTCAAATATGATTAGTACAACCCTATTCTATTATACATTTTTCCTAAATAGATGACTAAATAGGATGTGGTGATAATTGAGGTGAATGTGGGGCAATATTTTGATATTTCATCTTGGAATTATACTTTAATTATCATTGTTTCATGTATTGAATATGCATGATCATGTAAATTATTGCGCATGATTTAAAACTAAAGGATGTATTGTTGAGCTATATTGGAATTTGAGAATTTAGCCAGTCAAATAGTTCACAATAAAGTTATGGAAATTTGGCTAGCAACTAATATTATTTGCTATGGCGATCTAACCTAACTTATAGTGGTATTTTGTAGGATAATAAATGTGCCAATAGGAGAAAGGAGAAAACATCTATACCAAATCAACTATCTACTTGAGAATTAATATGTATAATCATATTTAGCTTAGAAGGTAATAATGAAATATTTTGTTGGAATGATTGTGTTTGTGGGAGTTAATATTGTGGGCCAAGTTTAGTCGAGGTGGAGAGGGCATTTAATTGTAAGTTATGAGCTTTGAGTGGGGTCAAGTGTGGGAATCCTTAGTTAAGTTCAAACTCATATGGGTCTTTAAAGTGAGATGATGAGTCAATTTGGGTTTTGAGAAAAATTAGACCCCTAGTGCCTATACTTATTACATGGGGACCTTTTGGACACGTGTCCTTGTCCCTGGAGCACAATATTTTCATTTAGGTTCATGACAATATTGAAGTATGGGGGAAGGGGTGGGGTGAGAGGAGGCTTGAAGAGAGTGACTTGTCACTCTCAACCTCTCACTCACCTAAGTTCATGAATGGATTTGGGATTGACAACAAGGCTTGCACGTGTGAGCTGCCTGGTAAGTAGTCCTGAATAGAGTGTACAAGTACATCACACATCCCAAGGTCTCACACATGTGTGAGAACTTGTGGGAGAGTGTTGGTTTTGAATTCCTATTTATCTCTTTTACAAGGGGAATTGGGCGTTTGTCCATTTCTTCTTTTAGAGAACTTGTGATGTGAAAGAAAGAAGAGATATGTAATGCCCCCTTTTTGGTCACTAGAAATCAATTAAATAATTAAGTTTTAAGTTACCAAATTATATAAAATTTAATGATGATTTAATTTAATTATTTATAAAGTATTAAATTATTTTTTGATTGGTAAGGGTTTTTTGTATTGATAATAAATATATTACATCATAATAATTTGGCAAACATATAAATTGTCCTTCTACAGTGTGTTTTCGGGCATTTACCCATCTTTTCATGCAAATTTAAAATCAAAATAGCCTATAACCTATATATTCAACTATTACATCCATTACAATTGTATTAAAATCCAAAAGGAGGCATCTAATCTTTGTTAGCTTTTTCCTTCCAGCTACTCTGGTAGTTTGCATTCATGTTCATTTTTGACCAAAATATTGAACATTTTCTTTATCATTTCAAAATCCACTATTCCTCCACAGTTTCATCTTTGAAACAAAAAGACCAAAAAATGGGGAAACTTCATTACCTTCACTTCTTACTCCATCATCTTTATAGGCCTAGCACCACCACGCTTGTTTCATTGCTTACCGGGCACCCTTTGAGCAAAAATTACTTCGATATCCTTCACTCGGGATTCCTATCTCTCTAACTCTGCTTTTACCTTCATCCAGCCTTCTCCAGCTCTGCGAAACATCAAGGGTTTGTCCACATTAGCTCTCTAGCGCAAGAATGAGATAAACCCATATCTCCTCCCATCCTCCTCGTCTTCAAAGCACTCTGAGAGATCTGATCCTATCCCCATAATTGCCCACTCCAAAATGGAGTCAAGTTGTTCCAAAACATCCTCCTCAAACAAAGCTCTTGTGACTTGTCCCACCTATTCTGTATTCTGCCAAATTTCCAACCCCCATGCTATAAAAACAAAGATGTAGTCCGAGTTTGTACGACTCTTGATCTTCCTCTCTTGAAACTGTTCTCCAATGACCACGAGAACCGCCTCTATCATTGCCTCTGTGTTAAACTTGATCAACCCTTGAATTCACTCTCGGCTTGCAGGCCCTTTAAACGATTTCATTTGTTTCTTCGTGTCTACACTAAAGTTGGCCTCTATTTTGCAATTTATTCACTATGCTTTCTCTACACCTACAATTCACACACCAAATCCACTATTTCTATAAGTGGTTTCCTTTAGGGAAAGTGCATTATGCACTTTCGAGGTATTTATGCATCTAACTTTCAATCATTCCTAATGCCATTTCAATAAATGAGAATTGCATAAGCCGGTGGGTGCCATTATTACTCATCAATGTCCTATCCCATCCATCCATCTCGGGCAGTCCTCTTGCGGTGTGACATCACTCTTTCCTCCGCAAGCTGTCCTTTCAACTGCCGGTTGATATGTGTAAAATTTCATTTTCCAATTTTCCACCATCTCATATTAATGCATTCCTTCCGTGTCCGCCGCTTCATCATTAAGGTTGAGATTTTGAAAATAATCCAAACCAACATCTTTGGATGTGTCAAAAGTTAGAGCCCAATTTGCTATAATGTCCGCTTCCTTATTTCCCTCCCTTGGTTTATGTGTGATTTTGAAATTTTGAAATTGGTGTAAAACATTAGCCACCTCCCTCAACACACTATGTAGTTGCCAAATATTTGAGTTATTCACTTTGATCGCTTTAATAATTACCTTAGAATCTCCTTCAATATGCACATGATGCAGACCAAGCATCCTTCCAAGTTTTACAACAAGTAAGGCTTCTTGCACTTCAACCATATTATTGGTTCCAACATGTAATTTCTTCGCTTCCATTACAATGATGTGTCCATTCGAATCTCGGGCTATAACACATGCTCCAGAGGAGCCTGTGTTACCTTTCGAACATCCATCAAAGTTTATCTTTACCCACCTCGGGTCCGGAGGAATCCATACTATATTTTTCCTGCATGTCTTATCCTTCAACATGATATTCCCATCATTATTATACCTTATTTTAATCATTATTATACAAAGAGTCACAAGGATATGCTATTAAAGAACATTGAGAGGCCCATTCTCAACATGCTTGGTTTATTACTCTATGTTGGAGATTTTGGGAGATTCTAGCTTTCAATTTTGAAACTTAAGGACGGAAGCCTTTAGGATTTCTTGGTGGATTTGATAGAAATCCAATTCATTTATTTGGTGGATTCGCAATGGAGTTCATAGTTGAGAAAATTTGTAAAGTATTCATCTGAAGAAAAAATTGCAGTAATAGAGGTATTTCATATTTGTTGGGAAAATAAGGTTGTAATGATTTATCTAATTTAATGGCAATATTCATATTTAATTTCAGATCCCTATTTTAGTAATGATATTATATCATTTTCAAAATAATTTGTTGGATAAATAGAAGTTCGTTTGCACATAAATTGTTTATTTAAATTCAAGTGGAACATTTTTGGAAAATCTAGAGCAAATATTCATATAGGATATTACAATTTGTATACCAGTAATTAGAGTAATCAATTTTAAACACTAAATATACCAATGAGACATTTTCAAAAGCTAATTAAATCCAAAGAAATAAAATAAATCTAAAGAAATTGCTCTCAAATGCATCTCATTATCCTCTATCTTCAAGGATCTTTTTGGTCATTGTATGTTGCTCTCAGATGCACTTGTGACCATTAAGATGACAACCTAAAGAATGAGATTATGATCCTACAATATGCATGATTGAAATGATAAAAGATACACAACGATCTTGATTGAATGCTATGATATCTTGATAATTAAGCTAAAATCCATGCTTTAAAGTGATGATCTAAAACTATAATGCTGCGACTTACTACTATGAAGCTAATGCTAATGTTAAATTACTATGTTGACTAATATGTATGCAAATGTATCTAATGATTGGAAGAACTCAAATGATCAAATTGCATCCTATTTGTAGATTTTCCAAGGCTGGAACCTATGTGGCAAGAATCAACGGTGCAAATTTGACCTAGAGAAATGAAAGGCCAAGATGAACCAAGGTGCAGAAAAAAATGAGAAATGTTCCCTCATAAACTACAAGAGGACAAGTGGTGGATGCATGAACAAATTGGAGACATGTGGCCAATTTGTTTGAAATGAGAGAATCTTGGAGACATGTGGCCAAGTTGGTTATTGATGATAAATCCATAGATTAAAAATAAGCATTTTATTATTAGCCACATGTTGAGGTGGCAATTGATGTGGAGAGATGAGGTGGAAAATTAATGGTTATGGACTTAGGATTAGAAGAATTAAGGAGAATGAACTATATACATAAATTAAATTATTTATTTATAAAGTAGAAGATTTAAAATTATTAATTAAATAACTCGTATTTAATTAAGTTTCTCCAGGTTAATTTTAAGTGTATACATTTTGCCCCTCTTTGAAGCAATGTGCATGTGATACGTTGATTCAAAGACACATTTGATTTATGCCACAGACCTTGAAAAATAATATGATAATGGATGCATGCCCCATCGGGAGATGAATTAGGAAAATTGTCAATTTTTAGCCTTTTTAGATTTTTTTGCAGTTTTTAGAAATTTTTGCAATTTTTAGATTTTTTTTTTGAAGCTTTTAAGATTTTTTGATTTAGCTCCCGATAAAATGATGAAATGCATAGGCCATGATTGATTAGATCCTCGTAAAAAAATTCATGCCACTTAAATCCCATGTGAAAAAGGCATATAATGGGGTACAAGTGCATTTTCACCTCATTTATTTTCACCCATTTGAGAAAATTCCTAGTTGCAAAGAGAATTGTGTTGAGCGCAATGTGGTGATCCCATATTTTAGGGATAGGTTTGAGTGGGTTCGGTGGTTAGAGCAATCTAAGGAGTACAACCCTCTGGTATGTACTCTGTGTACCTCTTGTTTGATGGAAAGATTTTATTTTTTTGCACATATTTGATAGTTTTATTGTTTTAGCTCGTGGTTTAGCACATTCAAACTGCAAATTAGCGCATGTACTACATAGTTTAGAGCATAGATTAGGTAAACTAGCACATATAAATTTGCCTATTTTAGCACATTTGTTTCTCTAGTGCATAATTGACACAAATTAGAGCATTTACACCAAAGCCTTAATTTTTTCACTCTTGTATGACAATTAGTCAACAAGTTTTGATTGTTGAACTATTTTTTGTGATATACGAGTTGATGTTTGACCTCATGATTGATGAGAATCAATGATAGATGCTCAACGCGATTGATTGAAATCTCAAATGAGTTGATTAGATTGATTGATAGATGATGTGATTGATTGTTGAATTTTGATACATCTCAATTATAGGAGCCTATGTATGTATTGATGACTCAAGATTAATACCTGAAGACATGGCATATGGTACCTCGATTAGTGCAGGATGATCATGCTATTATTACTGCTTGTGGATTAGCTTCTCTACTAGATATGCCCTAGTATAGGATTAATAGGGGTTATTGACTGCTCTTGCAGAGAAGTGGCATAGCGACCACAACACCTTCCATTTACCTACTAGTGAGATGACTGTTACTCCTGAGGATGTTTATAGGATTTTATGGATCCCGATGATAGGGGAGTTAGTCTTGTATGATTAGGCGGAGCAGGGAGGTACAAAGGTATTGAGGAGGATCTTTGATGATGATGAGATCAGTAGAAATGACGTGCCATGGAAGGATATGCTTGATTTATATGAGCCATTTCCATATGTTCTTACTTGGTTTTTTGGAGGCTTCTTATGTCTTGATCGGAGATCTCACAGATAATCTATTGGTTGGGGTCAAATTCTAGAGAGCATGATTGCACATGATACCTGTATGCACCCTAAAATGGTCGCCTAGACTTTGGGCCCCATATATCATTTTATCAATTTATCAAATTTCTGAATCAATGCTTTGGAACATTTTCAATTCAAATCAATTTCCTTGATCAAATTGTAATTTATTCAATTATTTCAATATTTCCTAAGGTTTGATCATTTTTATCTAATTAAAAGATTTAACTTTCTTTTTAATTAAATAAAATTTATCTTATTTAATTAAAAAATTTAATCTCCCTTTTAATTGAATAAAATTTATCTTATTTAATTGAAGTAAATTTCTCCCTTTTAATTAAATAAAATTCCTCTTATTTAATTAAATTCAATTTCCCCCATTTAATTAAAAAAAATTCTTCTAATTTATTTAATTATAAAGAAAACCCCTCTTTTAATTAAATAAATAAAAATCCCCACTTAAAGCTCTTCTTTTGATGAAAAAGGAAATAAATTAAATAAAAATTAAATAAAAATCCCTTTTTCATCACATCTTCCTAAGTGGTGGGTTTTTACCTCTTAATCTCAACCATTGATCAATTCTTTTGGCCTCTTAATCTCAACCGTTCACTTTCCTATATAAGGAAATCTCTCATTCTCATTTAGGATCATCCACAATTATAGTATTGTTATGCTACAGGTTTGGAGAGCAATTTTGGAGGAGGATTTGAGCACCTGAGCTTGGATATTGCAACTTTTCTCTTCTTGTCTTCTTCTTGCATCCATGGCTATTCATGTAGATTAGATTCATGTTTATTTTCATAGATTAGATTTTCATATTTCCTTTCATAGATTAATCATGCATTTTTATCATTTAGATTAATTTCATTTCATGCATTGTTATCATATAGAGTAGATCTCATTTTCATATATTGAATCTCTCATTTCATGGTGTACTTGCATAGGCACTAACTAGGTCAATCTGGGGGCCTCCATTACACACCTTTGCACTCCATGACTAGAGAGCTATGAGTCGATATTTGAGGCCTCATTTTTGAGCAACCTTGGATGGAATGATTCATAGAAGTGTGACACATTTTCATCACACAATACCCGCTATGCCTAGCGATCGTTCATGCTTGCACATTTATATCATGATTTACATCAACTTGTTTATGATGGAGTTTCCAGTTTATCTTCAGAGGTCACCTTGTTATAGATCTGGGATTGGGAGCACATAACTATTACACATCCATTAGTAGATCAAGAGCGACCAGTAGGGAGAACCTATGTGTATGTATATTCAGATGTAGTTGTCTAGAAAAAATTTGGGCAAGCTTGAGTACTGGTGACATATTTTAGATGATCTTGATATAGTCGTACATGGAGTCTAATTTGGATTGTGAGCCCTGGGAGGAGGATTCCACATAGATCATGCCCTATGTGTTTATGCCTCACTATTTGATTGGTCATACTCCATTTGTGATTGGGAGATTCATTGTTTCTCGAGTGTTTTGACAGTGTGGCTGTGTGCAATGGATGCCACATGGATCAATCTTGTATGCCCAGACATATAAGGATAGAGTAGATCGGGGTCCATCCATATCATATGATGTAGCTTGCACATACTATTTTTCACTTGTTGGTCATGCATGAGACTTGAAGGCCACTTGTACCGATGGAGGGATGATGATTCAATATTCATAGTATTTTATGGAGCATCCCTTTCCTCAATTGAATTCCCTAGATGAGTTGATCCTTGAGTTTTATGATGAGGAAAAACCACAATAGAGGGGATAAAAATGGAGAAGGATAGAGGGAGATTGAGAGGGTGGAAAATATGGAGGAGATGGCTGTGGAGGTGGTGGTGACGAGGGGAGAGATGGTGGTGGTGGTGGTGATGGGAGGAGAGATGGTGGCGGAGGAGATCCTAGAGTAAAGATCACTATACAGGAGGGAGGTCCATAGGAGCATTAAGGCTAGATTAGAGTGGTATGGTGGAGGATATTAGGTAGACCTCTGACCTAGGCTCCTGGGAAGGACACAAATGTTGGAAATATATAATGTGCCCAGTGACTGGGGGGGGGGGAATAAGGAACCAATAAAACTTAATCCCTTTAATCCACAATTAGATTAACTTCTTTGTTTGCATGCATAGAACTTGAAAGTAAAGAATCATACACAACACATAATACAATATTTGGTTACCCAGAAACCTTCCAAAAGAAATTAAAACTAAGGTGGGGATGATACCCACAAGATTTAGTACTGCAACATAAATTTATCTTTTTAGAGCTTACAATGACCACTTCTGATGGTTTGCCCTGTTAGGAGCATAGAAAGGACGGTTAGGTCCACCTTGTTAAAGGATTTTGTACAATAAAATAAGTAATGCAACTCTGTTAAGAGATTTAGAGAAAGGACTGTTAGGTCCACCTTGTAAAAGGATTTTTCTGATCCACCTGTGTGAATGAACCAGTTGATGATCTGCTATGTGCAACTATGATTGCTGAATGAGATCCTTCTGAATATAACTGATCACCTGAATGTGATAGATGAGACTCTGTTGTCCTGAATACTTCTGCTCTTTAATCAAATTGTCATTCACATGTCTTGCACTTATACATATACATACATTTAATACTTGCATATATTTTGGATAAAAAAATATCTTACATATATATCTTATCCAAACAAATGACTCTACAAGTCGGCTTGCAATACAAAAAATGATATTTAATAATATATGCAAGGTCGGCTTCAAACTGTCACTCAGGTCCAGAAGTCTACTCGGGTGATAAAGTGTCACTCGGGCAATACTGCAAATCACTCGGGTCATACTAATCACTCGGGCGATGCTGATCACTCAGGAAATGCTGATCACTCGGGCAACACTGATCACTCGGGACTTGCATAATGCTTGCTGGCTCGGTCAACACTAGATGACTAAGAGTTTTGACACTAATTTGCAATATGTCTTTCCATAAGGTCTACAATCTCCCCCTTTGGCATTAGTGACAAAAACACTTATAATTTAATTCTGTATCTGATATGTCAAAACTCCCCCTTACTGGCTGCTCAGGTTTTGACACTGCTTCTGTTGCTCGGGTCCAACTGACTTTGTTTTGTGTTTTTCAAAAATTATTTTTGTAAAGTATATTTTCTTCATTTTTCCACTGTACATGTGTTTCCTCAATGATATAATTTCCCCTTTATTAAAATATTATGATATTTCTCCCTTGTTTTTGGCAAAAATGCCAAAATTGATATTTACAAGGTTATTCCAAAGTAGGATAGGAAATCACTATGTACCTTCAAAATCTGAGACAAAGTGTTGTCCCAATTGTCCTATAGCACCTTTATGACGTGCAATTCAATTTGTAGCTCTGTAGACAACTCTATCATTAGCTCTACAACTAAGAAATTGTTGTCATGAATGATTTTCTTTTCATGTGTTATGCATTTCTGCATTCCATCCATGTGTTGTAGGAGTTGGCTTTGTATAGCTGTAAGTGACTCTCTAGTTCTGGCTTCTTCTCTCAACAATTCAGCCTGTAGATCAGTAAGATACTTGGTCTTCATGACGTGAGTTGAACAAGTGCTTGGGTCAAGTGCTAACTTTCTTGCACTTTCCTTCATGTCTGGATCAATCTTCACTATCTTGTTTTTGATCTCCATAGTAAAGTTAGAGGTGTCACTTAAATTTACAAACAATGCTACCACATTGGTCACGGTGGTTTCTAGAGTGCTGATGATATTAGTAAGATGCACCTGGTCAATTGCACTATTCTTTGCAATGTTTTCTAGAACCTTGTTCTCAATTTTCTTTTCTTCTTTCTCGAGTAACTTCTCTTGACCATTCATATTTGTGTTGAACTTGTGGACAATGTCAACAAGTTGGTCCATTATTGAGTCACTCTCATTGAATTCAATCTACAATGCATCTACAAATATGCATTTGACATCTTCAAGTACTTTATTCCTTTGCCTTTCCTTTCAGAGCTTCTGCTGTGTAGCTCTTTTCTTCCACAGTTCTCCTAGAATATCCATTTTCTCTACAGATAAGATGGATTGATCCCAATTTGGAACCATATTTTCTTCATCAAGATCTATCTCATCAGTATTTACTACTTTTTATTTTCCTTTTGTCTTAGGACTCGGTCAAGGAACAATTTCCTCACCTTTACCTTCCTCATCCTTTTCTTTAGTATTTAATCCAATTAGGTCATTGACCTTTACAGTACTAATTGTTGAATCAATGTTAACCGATGAGTCAATACTGGCAATAGAAATATCTACCTTATCTTTCTGTGACTCGGGTATGCTTGGCTGAGAAGTAAGTGGAGCCTGTTGCTCAGTTTCTACTTGTTCAGATATGGATTCTACATCCTTGTCCTTTCTTGGAGGTACTATATTCTGGATAGGATATTGGGGTAATGATGCCATCACCTCTACTCCAATCTGATCAGCATTGGACTCTTCAATAGTCTGTACCTCGGGTAATGTATCATCATTTTCCTATTTTGGAGGGTCTGTACTCGGTGTTTCTGCCTTAAAATTATCTTCCTTTATCTCAAATATTGATTTCCATACTAATGTGGCACGCTGAACTACATCTTCTATGTTTTGTTCAATATTTGGAATGCCCTGAATATGGGGGTGTGAATATTTTTCTATTTACTCAAGGCCTCTTTTACTTCTTTGCCCTTCATTGCAGGCATGACTTGCTTCAATGTCTGTTCCCTTATGACCTTTTTAGTTTGGATTGCATCATTCCAGGGAATAGAGACTTCCTTGAATAGGTATTCAGTCATATGGCTCTTTAGCTTGGAGGGGTTATATTTCCATTTTTCCATCTTCTCCACTACCACTTCTTCAATCTTCTTATTTTCTTCCTTAGTCCTAGAAGCATAATTCAGTGACTTCAAAGAACTCATACCTCTTCCTTATTTTAGTTCTTGAATTTTTTGATCAAGTGAGGGTGGTGGTCTCAAGAAAACCACAGTATCAGCTTCTTCATCATCATCCTCATATTTACCCAATACAATGTTGGAGATTTGATTCTGAACAGTTGATTGATTGTATGTTTGTCATTGATGAAAACATATAATACACAGTAGCACTTCTGTATGTAATTATCCATATGATGACATGAAGACTTGCATGGATAGATACATGTTTTTGACATGTTTATTATGCTATGTTCATACACACAATCCCAGATATGATGTTTCAGTAAAGATATGTAATTCTGTTATTGACGGTTACAGTTCTGGAGGAATAACGGTTTAAGGCCGACGTATGTAACGTGTTTATTGAGTTGCACCTATCTTCAGGATATGCGTGTGTATATTCATGATGAGTTATGAGTTGTTGATATTAATCTAAAGGTGCCAAATGTATTTCAAGAAGATTGCAAAGTTATGGTAAAATTGGTGAAGCCGACTTAGTGAAGCGATGCGTCTCTTCAGTTTATACTTGCGCGGTTGTAATTATGCTTGCACGCTTAGTAGAGCTGACAAGAATGTTAAGAAGAGTTGTCTTATAGGTCCCATGATCTCATACTTGGAGCATATACTTATAGAAGGTCATTTGTGATAAGAAGAGTTGCGAAAGCCAGAGATAAGAAAAGCAGAGCAGAGTGTTAAAGCAGCAGAGCTATATTTATCA
>MU227491.1:1579028-1589777 GCA_018584345.1 Thuja plicata
TCCCACCGGGGTTTTTACCATTTGGTTTCCCCGTAACCAAATTGATGTGTTGTGTAATGTGTTATCTGAATGTGCATTTACTTTGTATCAATCTAGATTAATAAGTATAAGATAAAGATAAAGTTGCTGATAACTGATTCACCCCCCCCTCTCAATTATCCTTGAGCTATTCTAACATAGAAGTCTTCTCCTTGATCTCCTCATGGTTAAAACAAGGGTAGTGATTTTTTCCTTTTGCTACTTGGGTGTTGCGTTCCTCTTCTTTTGAGGAGGTTCAATATGAGTCCCTTCCTTTTCTTCCTTAGATTCAACATCCTCTATTTTAACTGTATCCTCTTTACTCTCAGAGATGGCAGGAGAGTCAGAGGTCTTGCCATACTTCTTCTTAAATGTATCAAGCCTCTTCCTTCCTCTTTTCAAAATCTTGGGAATCTCAATCTCCAAAGATATCCTACTCTTAGCTTCTTCATATGTTCCAAAGTAGGGTGCATTTAGATTGGTAGGTTCATTTACAAGAGCCTCTATGATGTCTCTTGTGTCATCTATGTTGAATTCATATGATAGGGGCTTTACCATGCAACCCTAGGCTTTACTGCTTGTATGTAAACCTTATCACAATCAACTAGGAAACAAATTTCATCTTTGTAATCTTCAACTAGTTGTTTAGGAATTCTGTACCTACTCTGCATCTTTTGTTTGAAATTATCAAAGTTATCTCCTAACTCAGCTATGAATTCATTAATATGATGGATTATTGGTCTATCCTTCTTCCATGCTACTGTACCCTTGGAGGGAAAGAACTTCTCATCATAAAAGAGTATGCAGATTAGAAGAGAACCAAACTTGAATTGGTTTTGGATACTCAGATGCTTTCCATATTCTTGCTCAACTGGA
Organism: Thuja plicata; assembly: GCA_018584345.1. Lineage (NCBI taxonomy): Eukaryota > Viridiplantae > Streptophyta > Pinopsida > Cupressales > Cupressaceae > Thuja > Thuja plicata. Next base: position 1,579,923 of record MU227491.1, read on the forward strand.
TGAGCTACAATTCTGCTAGGTTGAATACCATATTCTTCTTCACCACTTTGTATGCTAGGTCAACAGCTTCACATGGAGCACTGTTAGGTCTGATCAAACTGCATATCTTGTGGGCTATAACATGAATGACAAATTTAAATTCCATATCAGTTACTCCATTAAGTCTCATGCGTCTTCCATCCCACTCGGTAAGAGTTAACTCAGCTAGGTCATCCTGGGTTAGGGTTTTGGTAGCTTTTGACTTTTCTAGCATAGGAAACCCAGTGACATGGTGAATTATCTTATTCGTGATCTTCATAGGATGTTCCAACCATAGGTGCATGTCATGGATATGGCTAAGAACATATCTCATCCACTTTTTCTAGAAATTCCTCGACATGTGCATGATGTGTATTAAACCCTTGGTTTCTATGTGTTTATGCTCAGTCTTTAGACTCCCATCTCTACATAATGCATCATATGATTTATACATCTCAATGGTTTTAAGCTCCTGTATGTTGCAGTGATGGAAGCTTTGGATGTTGTTAACCAGTAACACTTTCAGAGGAATTAGGGAATGAGCTCCCATCGGGTCTATCTCCTCTGTAATTATTGGATGAAGCTTAAACACTAGAGGATCACAAATTTCATTTCTCACCAACATCTCAGAACCTTTCTTTACCTTGATGCTGGAAGTGGATTCCATATAATTCAGACGAAATGATCAAACTTCACTTTCAATCACAAATTCACATTGAATCGCTAAGGGCTCTGATTTGATCTATAAACTGAAAACTTTGTAAGAAATAATATTTACAATCCTTCATTTATAAGATATTTTCAACCATTAGAGTATTTCATTAAATGCTCTTTACATAGTAGCTGGCATGACTCAGGTGTTTCTCCAAGATTCACTCGGAAGCTCGGGTGAAGCTAACTTTCCAATTATCAATACTGCCCAACTCAGCTTGGTTAAGCTAGAGTAGCTCGGGTGTTACTAGAATTCTAACTCAGGTAGAACTATAATATTTCCTCATGCATCAATATGTGGATTTGAACTTTCTATCTCATCTGGAACTAATGTATGATGGCTTGCATTGCACAGTTCCAGTCATCTCCTTACATTCCTATTCTGTAATGGTAGATCCACCTAGCTCACTATTTTGGGTGCCATTAGATCCTTCATTTCTTTGATCTAAAATATTAGGAGACTTCCTTATCCATTTCTGGCTCATCTGAGATCTGATTTCAAAGACTTTAGCTTTTCCATTCTTAAAACCAATATCAACTTTTTCTCTGTTTATATAGTTTTTTCTTAGATGACCAAGTTGCTTGCACACATAACATCTCTTAGTAGGATCCCTTTTTCTGAAGTGAGTCTTCATACAATTTGCACCAATGTTCCCATATTCACCACAATGAAAAAAATCTGTACCATGTGTTGTAATCCCAACCAAAAATTGCCTTGGCTAATTGTTCAACAATATTCCACTTCTTAGTTCTACACTCAGAAGATCTATGACCTTGTTTGTTACACTTGTAGAATTTTCCTTCAAACTTAGGTTTCTCTTTGCATTCACTTAACCTATGTCCATATGTGTTACAACTGTAGCATTTACGATTAAATTTTGACTTTCCATTGCTCCAACATTTATTTGATGTATGCCCTAACTTACCACAATGATTGCATGTAGGTTTTCTATTCTTTTGAGCTCCTTGCTGTGAGGAATCACCTTGTTTAGTATAACCTAATCCAGTCTTTCCATGATTTCCAAATTCTGTTCCCTGACCCATGCTAGTTTGTGAATTCATCATACTTTCATTTGTTTTCTTTTCAACATTGAGATCATTCTGTAGTCTTTCATTTTCTGTCCTTAGATTGACAACTTCTTGTGTTGCATTATTGAGTTGACTTACCAAATCAGCTTGCTGAAGTGACAAGTGTTGGATTTCATTTTCTTTTTCCTCAAATCTTGTACTCAATAGTATTTTATGGGTATGTGCAGGATCATGGTATACCAAGCTATGGCGTTAAGTGGCAATGAAAATTTAGAAAATCAGGGTTAGTCAACTTGACGTAAAAGGTTGAACATCTTATCAACCTTATGTGAAAAAGTTGGAAGAACAAAATATGTAGGAAATTGAATGTAGTTTCTAAAATACTAACCCTTGTCTAAAAAAAAATTAATCTAATTGTTCAATATTTTAGATTTCAATGTAGTAGTATGAAAATTTCAGGAAAAAGATAGAAAGTACGTATATGTCTGACCACCTTAATCACAATCAAATGATGATATATTTTCACAAGATTCTAAATATAAGTAGTAGACTCATGCCCGGATGTGACACATATTTTTGTGTAATTTTTTACCAAATCAATAATTAATTATGAATTTTATGCTACAACTTATTCAAAATAAAAAACTATCGTGTCTGACCACCTTAACTAATTCTAAACTTTACAAAATTGCAAACTTTTTTTTCTTATAGTAGGTAAAGCATAGAATGTGACGCATATTTCAGATTTCAAAAAGGTTAAACCATTTGAAAGTTATGGTTGTTTTTCAATCAGTCTGTCAATCAAGACTTTAGAGATAACTCAACTAGAAAATAAGTAATAATTACTTACTAAACTCAAATTTTGACAACAATTATATTGATGGAAAGATGATAACATATTTAAGAAACCCTTTTTGTTTCATCAATTTTGGGTGAAAAAGAGGCCGTCAGCTACATTGTCTAAGTCTGTAGATCAGAGGAAATATGGTGAACACATCATTTGGGTTGACCATCCACGTTTGGCATTGGAAAGCCAAAACCCAAAGCAACTACCAAGCCTAATCATATATCTGATATTATCGTATATCCGATATCTCCCGCCCAAATACAACATTTTGATTTCAAACCTCTTTTCAATTTTATGATTCAAGTTTTTTCAATTTTATGATTTTATGATTTTTAGTTTATATATTATAAATTTCATTTGTTTTAATATTAATATTAGATGGTAATAGCATTAGTATTATATAATTATTCAAATATTAATATTATATTATTATTTATTTCTCTATTTTATAATAGTATAATATTAGTATTAATTATTTATTCATATTTATAGTATACCAATAATACCTAGGAGAGAGAGAGAGTAGGAACTCTCTCTTTCTCTCTCTCTCTCTCTCTAGCAGGTAGAGAATATAATATAAATATTAATTAAATATAAATATAAATATAAATATGCTCAAAATTAAAGGTTTGTCTTCAATCTTGGGAGCCACAAGGCCCGAGGCCCGGACGGCTTTCAACCTTCTTCTATCAACAATCCTAGTCTACACTGAAGGACAAACTTTTGCTAGTGGTAGAAGAATCGCACAAATGCCAAATCGTGTTGAACAATTTCAATAATACTTTAGTTACTCTAATTCCAAAAAGAGAAAAACTAGGAGGTTTTGATGAATTTTGGCCAATCTCACTGTGCAATACTATATAGAAAATTATTTCTAAAGTAGCAGCGAACATACTCAAATTGGTTTTGGACAAATTAATCTCTCAAGAGAAAAGCGGTTTCACTCTAAACAGAAGCATAGTATATGGCATAATTGTAGCACATGAGGCTATTCACTCTGCAAAATTATGTAAACAACAAAGGATGATGGTAAAATTAGACATCAGAAAAGCTTACGACTGAATTGATAGAGGGTTTCTTAGCAAGGTTCTTCTTAAATTTGGATTTTCACCTAGTTGCGTTGCATGGATCTCCAGCATGATCTCAGACTATAGGGCCTCAATCCTGATTAATGGAAGCCTCAGGGGTTTTTTGTTACCTCAAGAGGATTGAGGCAAGGAGACCCCATTTCCCCTTTCTTATTCATCCTTCTGGCAGAGGTTTTGGGCCATTCTATCACTGGTAAGAGAGAGCATGGTACTTGGAAAGGTATTGAGATTTCTCAAGGGTTGGCCCCCACTTCACACTCCCAATTTGCGGACAATACTTGTCTCTTCTGGAAAGCCTCTATGCAAGAAGCTTCGGTGATGAAAAATGTTCTCACAACCTACAGTTCTGTATCAGAACATAGTGTAAACTGGGACAAATCATAGATTTTTTTCTTCAATAGAGAGAATGGTACACAAAATGCTATTGCTCATCTATTTGGAGTCCACATTGGTAAACTGCCAGGTAAGTTTCTCGGTACCCCTCTCTTTTTTGGATCTTCCAAATTCACCCATTGGAAAAATCTGATTGATGGGTGTATCATGAAACTTGAGGGATGGAAATGTAACTGGCTTACAATGGCAGGAAGAGTCTTAATGTTGAAAACAATTATATCTACAATGCCAATATTTTCTATGGCATGTTTTAAAATCCCCTCAAAAGTAATTAAAACCGTCCAACAACAAATGACAAAGTTCCTTTGGAATGGGGCCATGATCATGATAAAATCCCCTTAACAACATGGGAAAATCTCTGTGCTCCTAAGGGAAATGGCGGCATTGGAATGAGAAACTGGAAGTTTCTCAATGAAGCTATGGAGCCAAATTGATTTGGCAGATGTTCAGTGCTCCAAATCAAAGATGGGTTAAAGTTTTGCAAGCCAAATACCTTGATAATTAGGATAGAGACAAAATTTTCACAATTGCAAATCCACCCAAAGGCTCCGCGCTATGGAACTTTCTTCTTAGTTTCAGACATCTAATCACAAATCATCTGACATGGTTAGTGGGGGAAGGAAAACAAATAAATTTATAGAGTGACTCATGGAATGGTCACAAAGCATTGCAAGATATAGAAATACCCCAGAGAATCATTGATGCAATGTCTCAGAATGGGGGGCTTAAGGTAGCCAACTTTTTTGAACAATAGGAAGTTAAGGAGTCCCGGTCAAATGGAAAAATGCTGAAACTCTGGGATTGCAGCTTCATGATGCAAAACATCAAAATGAAATCCTCAGAACAAGACCTATTCTATCCACCACTGAAAAAGATACCCTACAATGGTGTAGGTCTAAAAGTGGTAAATACTTTGTAAAAATTGGATACACACTCCTTGAGGATAAATTCCAATTAGTAGATTGGGAGGGAAAAGTTTGATGGCATAAGCATGTTCTCCCTAAAGCTGACGTGTTTACGTGGTTGGCCAGTAGTAAAAATATTCTAACAGGGGAAAAGCTTATGCGAGTCGACTTCTCAGGCCCTTTTAGATGTGTCCTATGTGGGAAGGCAGAGGAAACCATCGATCACATGTTTATGAACTCTGACTTTGCATAGACAACATGGAAATTTGTTTTGACAAAATTAGGATGGAAAAATCCCATGCCAGTGAAACTTTGGGAATGACTTGAATCTTGGAAACATCCAAAGTCAAAATCCACCTTTGTCTCTATCTGGTTAGTGGTGCCATCTACTATTCTATGGACTTATATGGAAGGAGAAAAATAGGTGGATTTTTGATGGGGAGGAGGAAGATACAAGAAGGTTCCTATCCAGACTAGAAAAAGCTGTCTTAAAATTAGTGTCCAATGCAGCAGCTCATGTGAATACATAAAAAACTTCCTTTGATAATAGGGATCTCAAGATCCAGAAAGAATGGCCGCTCATCAAATTCAAGCCTGTTCATGGGATTTGTAGGGTTAAACCTACCACGGGCGACCACTTGCGAATTCAGTGGATCCCTCCACCGCTGAGTTGGATAAAAATCAATTTTGACAGCGCCTCAAAAGGGAATCCAGGCCCCTCAAGCACTGGCTATTTTTCATGGTCAGAAAATGGTGATATAGTTGCCTTGGGCACTTGCTTCTTGCTAGATGGGACTAAAAATGCAACAGAATGTCAAGCTACACTCAGAGCTACCCGCTTGGAAAACACTCGAGGAGTTCAGAAATTGATATTAGAAGGCAACTCACTGCTTGTCATTAATGGCATAAAAAAGGCACACTGGAGGCATGGTATTTAAATCAATATATCTGTAGCATCCAAGCCATCCTAAGCCAGATCACAAAGGTACAAATTGACCACATCCCTAGGGAAGCCAATGGCCTTGCAGATTTACTATCAAATATTGGAGTAGGAAGATCACCAAATGAGACTACCGAATTAATTAAGGATTATACTCAATTTGATCTTGGATGGGAATAGTTGACATAATGGGAGTGTCATTGGGATTCTACAACATTATCAATTATAAAAATGGGGGTGTGGGAATAAACACAAGCTGATTTTGTGTACTTCAAAGTCTTGGCGTGTGATGGAATAATTTTGAATCAGACAACTTGATTGAAATTTTGGCACAAGGCAAAGACAAGTGTCATCTACCAGCTTTTCATGAATGAAAGGATCTGTCATATTAATGAAGGATAGATTTTGCATCTATCTTTCATAAACACTCAGTACTTCCTCCCTCTCCCACACAAGTTTGATGACAATTGTAAGAAGGGACTATGAGAGTCTATATGTTGAACATTTATTGAGACTGCATTTTCGAGGGATGAAACCAAGCAAAGTTTCTCTTTAAAAGTGTGAAGCTTGGGGTGTTTTCAGCACAATCAATCAATGTCTATAGATTCGAGAGTAATTTGTCATTTGAAAGAAGTGTGCACTTTTTTTCATTACACAGTGAGTAAGATTCCTTTGGTCATGGAGGCAAAATTTTTTCTTAACTCCCTAAAGCAACTCCCTGTGTTTCGTAATGAAATCACTATGCAGAGGCTGGGTAATGTCTTCCGCTTTGTTGAGCCCAAATTCATGGAGCCACTGTCAAAATTTGTTGGGGAAGAATTCCTAAAGCATGAGTGGAGGCCTTGAACTAACTTGGATATTTCTTCCCTTTTTCTGGCCCTCGGCCTCACGATGGGGAATTTGAAGATGGAGGTCCTCTCTGTGGCTTATAAATGTGTGGAACCAAAGTGGGCTATCGGCATGGAAGGCATTGTTCATCGGGCCGAGTTGGGTGTGGGGCTCCAAATTTTTCACGGTCCCTGGCGGTCCATTGGTGGCAGGTTTGGAGAGGTCTAGCCTCTAGTTGTATGGAGCTCCACTCAGCCAAAAGAGGTGTGCCTCCCCGAGGTAAGGAGAGGAAGGATCTTGATTTAGGACTTCCTTGACAAAGTGGCATCTTGTAGAGCTCAAGGAGAACCAACTAAAGTGAAGCAACAGAAGAACACACCAGTCAAGTCAACAACACCAATTGATAGTACTAGAAGGCCCCAACTCCACTGTTAACTCCCAAAGAAGAAAAACATGGCTGGAGGAGCATCTACGTCAGAGGAAGGGGCCATTCCAAACTTCTCTCCAGAGGAGGCTTGTGGATGGTTCTGTTAGGAATGAGGAGACATTGAAAGTCTTAGTGCTTTGGTTTTTTGTGTGTGTAGCAATGTCAGGTGGAAAAAAGTATTATGATCTTGGATCTATGTAATACATAATATATTCATGAATTTTATATTTTTTGGGTTTGGCTTACAACATTTAGAATGTCGTCAGTGATGAAACCATTAGGAGTTTTTTTGCAGAAAGGACATATATTGTAACACTTTCAAGATCTTTTTGTAAATTTATGATAACTATGAATATAAATTTGATTTTACCGATAAAAATAAATAAATTAATATAATAATAATATTAATTTATTGTTTAAATATAATAGTAATACATAAAGTAAAATAAAAATAGGATGAAAATGAAAAGGTTGAGTCCAAATTTGGGCGAGAGATATTGGACATTCGATAATATCAGATATCTGATAATATCGGATATCTGATATGCCTAAATGGTATCCAAAAGAAAAAAATGATTCTCTAGGTCCCTGTCTGAGAAGCACATTTTTCTACAGAGAATTTCATGGGAAATCAGTTGTGAAAGACAAAAAAACACTTTTTGGACCCTTTTTGTTGGAATCTCTATATTATCAAAGGTTTCATCACCTTTTTGGTCTCACCATGGGGAGTAGTAGTCGTCGAAAGCATAAACGGAAGAGGAAGGTCACAAATGAAGAGATTGAAGTGTATAGAGAAATGGATAGGGTTGTCCATCAGAATAAGAGACAAGGTATGTTAAATTTTAATGAATATGTGGGCTTAGGCCCAACCTTAAATGCAGTCTCAAGTGAAGAAGAACATGAATTTGAAATGATTTATGACAATAATATTGAAAATGAGAATGTAGGGATTGAAGATGAAAATGTAGGTTTTGAAAATGAACATGTAGATGTGGACAATGGAAGTGTGGACATGGACAATGGAAGTGTGGACATTGACAATGACAATCCACTATTCAAATATGAAGGAATTGAAAATGATAATGGTGCACAAGAACCAAATCAGTGTTACACATCTCCAAATTATATGAGAACTGAAGTCCCTTGTGAGGAAGAAATACAAACTTCAAATTTGAGACCTTCAAGAGACACAAAATGGTTACTTGAAATTGATGAGAACATAATGAGAAATTTCAATGGCAAGCAATTAGAAAGAGGCATTCGGTTGTGGGTTTGAAAACTTTTTGATCAATTTTTTAGCCACAAGACATTGGTTGAGCAATGCCAATTGTTTATGTAGTTGTTAAAGATGCAGAAGATGAGACCTATTCTAGCCAAATTGAAGATTAGTGTGAACAAGAAAAAGGAGAGGAATTCTATTATTGAGAGAAATATTTTTAGTGCTCTCAATTCCATTGGGAAGAATACCAAGGAAAAATACAAGAGAGCCACTAGGAGGGTTATTAAAACCTCCTTAGTAAGTCATCATTTGAGAAAGGCTCATTTGATGAGACAAACTTATGTTGACTTGAACCTAAATCGTAAAAATTTGGATAGAGAACTTGCAAGAAGAGAAAGACTTGATGATCCTCTTCGAAATGATACATGGGCTTATGGTGGGAGACTTCCATGTTGTGATAAGAAGCTTAGTGATGATGTGAAGGATAAAATTCAACTATTTTGGAAATCTGATTCAAGACTGTCACCAAATGTGAAGGATGTCTTGAAGTTGAGAATTGGCATTTGAGATCGCACCCCACATCCAAAACATTATTTGGAGGTGAGTCAAACAATGTTGTTCAAAATTTTTTGTGAGACACATCCAACATTGCAAATAGCAGAAAGAGATTTTGAAGAATTGAAGCCTTTTTTTTTTGTGCCTCTTAAGATTTGAAATACCTGTTGTTGCAAATATCATGTGGATTTTTCAATGCATCATGAATTGTTACGATCCATTCATTTTACTTTGCAGACTAGTGTAATGCTGGAGGAGTGTGGTGCAAGTGCTCTTACAAAATCATAAAGAGACTTCCTAGGTCATTTTTTATGTCCTAGAGATGATGGATGTTTCTTTTATAGACAAGATTGCTTAAATGACAAGTGCTCAGAGTGTGGTGGGCTAGTGAATTTTGTTTCATGTTTTCATGAGGGTTGTGAACATGATTTTGGAAAGACAATTGTCCAAAAAAAGGTATATGAAACCATTAAATATACATTGAAAAATGGAGGTGAAGGCTCTAGATGTGAGTTGGTTACAAAATAATGCAATGTAGCTAATTTTATTTCAGATTTCATGAAGAATATTTTTTACAAGTATGCAAGGAATAGTCACAGGTCTCAGTGGTTGGATCAACAATTTAGGATTTGTAAGGACACTTTCTCGATTAGCACTATTATATCGGTCATTGAATTTGAAAAGAACTATAGATTGCATACCCAAAATGAGTTGCAAGCTCAATATTATAATTCTATTCAGGTTTCTATTTTTGTGTACATAACATATTGTAGACACCCTAAAATGGACAGGCTTGCGACTTTACATTAAAAACACTAATTTTCATCTATTAATTAATGGTTTTTTTATCATTAATTAATCATCTATTTTCTTCTAAATTCATTCCCCAAATCAT